>APFE030887407.1:0-11858 GCA_000404065.3 Pinus taeda | reverse complement strand
AATATCATTATTTATATGATGTGCATTGGAATGTTTTTATAAATTATTTAAAGTAACAAGAAGCACTTCCACAACACAAAATTAGCAGCCATAAAATTAATATATAATAGTAAGCAACATTGAGGGTAAACAAATTCGAATAAAGTATTGCAAAATGTGGCAAAATGAAGTAGTATCGAGTGTCGTAAATGATATTCAAATTCACTTTGCCATTCTTTAATCACTAAAGGTTCCAACTATTTATAATTTTATCAAAACATCCGAATGTAACTCCAACAAGGAGTGGCATAAGATTTTGAATGGAAATCTATGACGATATGAAATGTGAAAAACATGAGTCTAACCACCTTTTCAAAGCTATGGTTATAACCGAGACTTGAAATTTACCCTTCATATTTTTGTTTTCGATCAAATTGATTCTATTAGTTCTTTGAAAGAGAGCAACAATTTTTTTCAGGTATGCTTCTCCCCCCATTTCATTCCAACCAAATTTATTAACTAGGAGAAAGATATAAAAGGTGATACAAAAGTGCCAAAATTTAGATTGTGTCCATAAAATCAATGCACAAAGAATCCAAAAAACACATAGAATACATATGAAAAGAACTTCCGTCAAAGATTATGAGGGGGTGCCAATTCCTATCCAAAATAAAAAATGTTTGAGGGTCTAGGGGGGCCCATAAACATGAATCTCTAGGTGGTCAATCTGACCCTCAATATGATCTAGCGACCTATTAGTCAATATTTGGCTTGTTATAAGTGAAGTCGTCTTGTCCAGAATTTCATGTTCATTATGTTTTTAGTCAATCATGAACGTTATCACCTCATTCAGAGAAAGGGTGGCAAAGCAGAACGAGGGAAATTGCATGTAGAGAAACAGGAGAGGGTGGCGATAATCAGCTGTACACAGTCGGGAGAGAAGGAGGATTAAGGAGCCGAGTAGAAAAAGCAGGGACACGGAGAAGGAGGCAAAGAAGTGAGGGAAGAATGGAAGCAGAAGGGAGTATGTCGGCAGGCAGATGGATGAGGAGCAGGGCAGGAGAAGGGAACCAGGGTCGAGGGAACCAGGATGCGAAAGGTAAAGGAATAAAGGAGGGGGATACAGAGCAGTTTTATATACCTGTGTATGATGATTCAGAGACCGGGAGTGAAGACGTCGAAGCGGAAAATGAGAAGGCAGAACAGGGGACTGGAAATCTGGGCCGAAATAGGAGAAACACAGGAAGTAGGACCATGAAAAGAGGAAGGGAGGAAGCTGAAGGAAGTCAGGAATAGGTAGCTGAGGAAGAGAGCGGAAGACGGATTCGAGGGTGAGGTCGATGAGGCAGGGGAGGCCAGAGGAGGCGGGGAGTAGCAGAGGGTAGAAGCAGACGTGGTCGGTGCTGTCGAGAAGGTACGGTGGAAGACCGGGAGACCAGCGCTGAAGGGGCAAGTAGAAAGGGAAGGAGGACTATTGAGACACAGGTTCAGGCAGCTGAGCGAGACTACAACAAGAAGACTAAGCCGAAAATCAGAAGGATAATTGAGCACTAGGAGGAAGAGGCAATTCAGGCACAGTCTGAGGAAGAAATGGAGGACTCGGTGCATCTCCTGCCAGATCCAGGACATACTCGAGGCCGAATGACATGATATAAACAGTCTCTACACTTATATTGGGTAATGAAAAGTCTTATGGCCAAGGCTATTGAGCAGATAGGCTTGGAAATGGCTAAGTTATCACAGGGGATCCTAAACCTGAAGAAAGAGCTTAAGAACATCCTAATCACTCTTCTCATGCAGGACAAGAGGCTGGAGGATCTTCAGCAGCAACTAGAGGCGAATGTCTTGGTAATCAAGAAGGAGAAGGAGCAACAAGAAGATGTTGGGAATGAATGAAGAAAAGGCATGTTTTTTGAAGAATTTAGAAAGTGGAATTCTTAGTTTCCATTAGATATGTATAGGATCTATGTTAATTTTTACTTGCAGTCACATGACAATAGTAACAGTTACAAGGTTGATGTTTACAAAGCCTGGAAAGACAGACTGAAAACCTTTTATTTTTGGTTAGCACTTAAAAACTATAGGTGGTCAATAAACCCGGTTTCCCCTCGGGGCGAGTTGAGATCACCTTAAGATTTTAGTGGTTTCATTTTTGTTAATAGAAAATGGTAACTCCCTAACTTACAAAAAAAAAAATGTTATCACCTCATTCAAGTCATCATGTCTCTGTTTCCCTAGCTCCACCAGCAGTGCAATAACACTGCATCTCGTTATACAAACATTCTAAATATGGTGGTGCTTCCACATGGCTAGGTGATGAAACATGTCCATGAGCCAATTCACCCTCATAAATAGTGTAAACACCCCCATCACTGTCCACTTCTCCTACCCACCTGCAATGGCCAACCAGGACATCGTGAGCTCACCCACCTTGCATGTCATACCCCTTTCGTCTAAGAATTTCACTATATAATCCAGAACACAAAGACCAATTTAATTCAACCACCCAAATGGTGTAGCTTGGTAATCAAATCTTGCTTCAAAACTCAACAAGATAAAAATTGTCAAAATTACATATTCTTCCATAATTATCACTAAAGAATCACCCTGATGATTACAATGTTTCCCTTTGAATAGAGTACCCCAAGAAACCAAGGAAAGAGGTAGTGAGCCTGAGACCTCAAACTACATCTCTCAACCCTAAGAAAATTTGGCGATAGATATGTGCAACAAATACCACTAAAGATGACAGGGACCATGACAACTTCTTGAAAGCATAAATATGAGGAAACCCAAAAATAACATATGACCACCAAATCCAAAATTCCATTTACAAATGAACTCCTATGGCCTACAAGCAGAGCCATATTTCTTACTAAACAAGGAAGAGAATAAAACCAGCCCATTTTAACTCCTCCAACAAGAAAATTTAGTAGTTCTCTTGACCTCACCATGTCTCACCATCCAAAGGATAGTTCACCACCCTTCTTCTCACTGAGGTGCCAAACTGTGCAAGTTAGCACACCATAGTGAACAAAGCACAAGCCCCTCTAGCTTGCATTATACGTTCACTCTAAATAAACCACTAAAATGAGCATGCATAGGTTGGTGGTCTATGCATAGCCAACATTTCCCTACCACCTTCCCAAACTCCCATAACTAGAAAAATCATCTTCTGGAAAAAAACAATCATTCAGGCAATAATCTCATTCACATGTATCTAGATACTTTTGGGTGTCCTACCCAACTTGTCTATGGCCCCTACCCCCCATCAATCCCCCATTTTTGGCCACACTCATCAAGGTAATATTTAACCTTCATGTTATCTTAATTTTATAATATATATAGAAAATAAGTATTTATAAGAGGTATATATATATATATATATATATTCCTTCCATGTGTCAACTCCAAACTAAATGAAAAAAGAATTGGACATCTCTTTCATTTTGAGTTACGCACAATTAAAATGTTTTAATCATAATTTTATTTTTCATTTACCAATATAATATATAGATAGTTCAAATTTGGATGTTTATCTATACTACTAAAACATAGACACATAGACACACACATTCGTTTCGTATGTCAACTGCAAGATAAATAAGGACAAAATTACACATCTCCTTCATTTTGAGATAGACACCGTTAAAAGTTTTGAATCATTAGTTATAATTTTTCCAATTCTTTTATATACAAAATACATACTTGCCAATCTTCCCTTTTTGTTAATGTATTTTAAATTCTAATTCATATCAAATATTGAAGGAATTATAGATCTCCATGATGTCATTGACTTAGAAAGCACCAATTAATTAAACGTGGAATATCGTTCACTTTATTTATTTATTGTTTACACTAAATTTCCTCTCACCACCAATATTTTCTAAATGTCTAGTATGAGATTTTATTAAGTATTAAAGAAATTTAACATCTCCTTGATATTATTGAGTGGAAAAAAAAATTAATTAAGGAAAAAATATTTTAAATTCATTTTTTTTCTGTTTATAAATGTTAATTTGATATAAAATCCCCCCTAATTTGGGTGGAAATTGATCATTTTCATGAATGCATTTATCATCACCATGCATTGACACAGAAATTGGCTCTCATATGACTTTAATACGCCAACTCCATATGCTAATCGATCGATTTTCATGATGCCTAATCCACTGCTCCATATCCTATGTGTGACCGACTTATACTTAACACTAATGCCTCATTCACTTACTTGGCGATCAAAAACATATTGTCTGTCTAAATATTTCTTGGCTCTTTTGTCACCCAACTTGTTCGCGATTCATCATGCACCTTGTCATACTCATATTTCCTTCGAAAAGAAAAGCTACAATTCCCTTAGTGATTCTAAATTCCTTCTCCTCATTCGCCCTCCCACTACTATGGATCAGGAAAGTATATGTGTAAGCAATGGAGTCGATGGATGTGGTCGTGAGCATCATCCCCATGTTGTATATTTTGACGAAAAAACTGATCTCTTCATTCCAAATATTAATGAAAGAATATTGCACAATGTATCCTCCATGGAAGCTGATGAATTAAGGAACCTAGGTGGTGGGCATTGGGCCTCAAAAGTTTAGTAGCCAGAAAGTTATGGAAGAAACAACAAGCCAAAGAAGCTTCCATAAGGAAGTTGTTAATTCTAATGAATTAATAGTCCCCATGAATCTCTACAGGACCTTATCCTTCAATCAATGACCTATTGTTTTCCCCATGGTGGGAAGATGGTCCAAAACCTAGTTCCGCTAGAAGAACCAACATTATTATGGTTGTGTAAATTTTGTACATCATTTTTGCTAAGATGAATTTCTTGAGATTCTTACAAAAAAATATATAAAATTATTTTATATAAGGTTTACATTGAAATATTTCATATATTATCAACATCAGAATATTTGTTTTGTTGTATCTCTGTCTAAATATGTATAGAGTAGATATTGAAATATATTAGCTGGTGTGAATGTTCAAATATTTTATCGAATTTTGGTACTGAAATAATTTTAAATGAATGAATTACACATCTTCCCAATATTGAAAAGTAAAAAGACAACAATACTTTTTTCTAATTACTTTATATCTCTCAAATTGAAATAAAATTTAGTTATTATCAACAGTAAAATATTTTGTTTATTTACTTATTATTTAATATGAATATTAATTTAAATGTCGTCTCAATTTCATCTAAGGTAGTTAAAGAATTACACATCTTTGTTGTACTAAAGAAATAAAAAGAAATTCAATTCTTTTATCATTATTCTTAATTTGATTCTTTTTTAATGTGAATATTTTTATTATTTTTCAATCTAAGGCACAACATATATCCATACTGTAAAGCACTAATTAAGGAAAAATTAACTTTTTTTTGGTAGATTATCTAAGGAATATACTCAAGCATATTGTGATAAATTTCACTCCCCAACAATCAATTTTCTGTTCAGGTAATAAAGAACTATTTATATGGGAATATATTATCCATTAATACATTCAAGCATATTGTGATAAATTTCACTTCCTAACAATCAATTCTCTATTCAGATAATAAATAACGATTTATAACTTTGAGTAGTTGAAGTTGAGAACTTGTTTCTAGGAGCGGACTTGCTGAAAGAGCTTTG
This sequence comes from Pinus taeda, assembly GCA_000404065.3. Lineage (NCBI taxonomy): Eukaryota > Viridiplantae > Streptophyta > Pinopsida > Pinales > Pinaceae > Pinus > Pinus taeda. The sequence continues at coordinate 6,246 of APFE030887407.1, read as the reverse complement.
CACCCTAGCGAACGATCACAGGTAGAAACATGCAGTTACACGCAGCTGTCCCCCAGCTGCCTCTTGCTACAGGGGCTTGAGCTCCATGGATGCATTAGAGGACGGAGAGCTTCCGTCAGGTCAGTAGCAAGAAAATGAAAGAACAACAAAATCTTTTGCCTCTCTCATTTCTACAATGGGCCCGACAAAGAATAAACCATCAGCCACCAAGTTTATTAAATGAATGGAAGATATTCCTAAAATCTTACTCCCCCCTGCCTTTCCCCGTAGAGCAACACTTTCCCTAACAGAGCATGGATTAGAGGGGAAATTCACTGGGTTATGGCCATCACCCAAAATTGTGCAAAAATGGGCAGAAAGGAACTGGACTGCGTCAATAGATGGGAAAATCTCAATAAGGTTTTGCGAAAGAGGTTACTTCACCTTCCATTTTGAATCCAAGGAGAATCAAGATCTGATATTTAGGAATGGACCATATTTTATGGATACTAGGGGTTTGTATCGAAATAGATGGACACCAGATTTTGATCCAGAAATGGATGTTCCCAATGACACCCCATTTGGGTCAGACTGCCACACCTTCCCCTTTGCTGCTAGGGGAACGATTCAGTCAAAGTAATAGGAAACATAGTTGTGAAATATATAGACAGGTGTGGGCCAAAGGTAAATATGCATGCATGCACCAGAATATGTGTAGAAGTGGATCTTGGGAAAGGGCTACCAAAAGCCATAAAAATCAAAGTTGACCAATGGACGCACATACAATAGCTGGATTATGAACAAATCCCCTTCAAATGCAAGGTATGTCACGAATACAGTCATTTGCAAATAGATGTACAAAAAAAAAAGAAAATGAAAATTAAAAGGGTGAAGATCCAGAAAACAAATGGGAACAGGTAAAAAGAAAGAAGATAGCCTACAAACAACCAACTGTCTCTTACTCGTAGCCCTCCACATCCTCTGACCCCCATCCTCCATCACCAAATGTTAATAACCTTATTTCTATCCCTAACCCTTTTGAACCTCCGGAACCTTCCGCCCCCCCATCCCCTAGACCAAGATCCAGATCCAGATCCCTATCCCCAAAACATACCCCCAATCCCCCCTCATTCCCTCTCGTTTAAACACTCATACCCCTCCACCCCCCTCAGTAGATAGAATCTTAACCAAAAACCAGTCAAAGGAAGTACCCCCAAATGTAGAATACCAAAAAAAATCAACAAGAAAGACAAACAAAGAAATCGGGGATGAAGCAGCATCAAAGGAAATGGCATTAGAAACATAGCAACCTATGGAAACCTTCTTAGGAAGGAATTTAGGAAACAACGAAAAAAGCAGACAAGAGGGAAAGGAGCCATGCACCATCCAACAAGTAAATAATGATAATGGTCTCCTAGAATTGTAGAGGAATGGGATCACCCATTAAGTAAAATGCCACAAGAGACATTCTGGTAAAAGAAAACCTAGACATCCTTATGATTCAGCAGACAAAAATAAATTTCCAAGAAACTGAAAATATCAAGAAAAAAAATTAGAAATTATAAAGGGGAAGCAATACAGGCAACCGGAGCATCAAGAGTCATATGCACAATATGGAAAAAAGGAACTTAAGAATTAATAAAATACAAAAAATATTAGCACTGGATCCAAACGGATCTAATGCAAATTAGTACAAAAAGAGATGTACAGTGTCATAAATATATATGCCCCAAATCATTACAAGGAAAGAGAGAAATGTTGGGACACCTTAAAAGAAGTGCTAAAAGAAGTGCAAGATGGGAAAATAATACTAAGAGGAGATTTAAATTTGGTAAGAAGCATAGAAGAAAAGTTTGGAGGACAAATCACATAGACCCATATAGGGATACTCTAGAAGAATTAATGGAACAACACAACTTGATAGATGTCCCACCAAACAATGGGAAATGCATTTGGAGCAATAAAAGAGTGGGAAAAAGTAACATAAAAGAAAGGCTGGATAGAATTATGATACAATAAAATATAGTCGCAGTGCACAGCTCCATAAATAAAAAAATTTACGTACCACAACATCTGATCATAAATCGATGATAATAGTCATGGGAAAAATGGAAAATCAAGGTCTGCTCCCATTTAGATATAGCTTAATTTGGGATGGCAACGAAGAAATCAGTGACTTAGTTAAGGAATCATGGGAGACAAGAGTAGTAGGATCACCACAGTATATTTGGGAAACAAAATTAAAAATTGCAAGAAACAAGTTAAAGGAATGGGCAAGAGCAAATGAATTAAAAGAAAAAGGAAAAGAGAAAAGTGTTACAGCAGAAAATGGGCATCATGCAAGCTGAAAATGGAAACAAAGAAGAAAGCAAGTAAGATTACCTAAGAGAGAAGGAAATATTTTGGGAAATATATAGGGAAAATAGGAAAGACGAAGAGGAGGCAAGATTGAAATTAAGAAGTTTGTGGCTCAAGGCAGGGGACAAAAACACATAATTTTTTCCATAACACAATGAAGATAAGAAGAGCAAGAAACCAAATAGAAAATATTCAAATTGAAAGCCAAGAGGTCAAAGGAGCAGAGGAACTAAAAAAAGCAGCCTATAAGCACTTTAAAAACTTACTTTCAACGAATGAAGAAATGGTTGAAAGTGAATACTTGCTAAAGCACCCAAAAAGAAAAATAAAAAAAGGAAAAATGCAACACTAAGCAAGGATCTCAAAGAAGAAGAGGTAGTGACGGCCATATGGAGCCTACATCCAGACAAAGCCCCATGGCCAGATGGCTTCATGATAACATTCTACAGATTTCATTGGTATACCATTAGAAAGGATTTCTTAAGAATGGTGAAGAATGTTTTCAAAAAAAAAGTAGGAGGCAACACCGAATCCTCCTATCTTGCTCTTATCCCAAAAGAAGCAAACCCCTCAACTTTCAACAGGTTTCTCCCTATATCTCTCTAAAATTTATCGTATAAGATAATAACAAAAATAATTGCAAATAGAATCAAGGAAGTACTTCCAATAATTATATCTAGAAACCAAGGAGGATTCGTGCTGAATAGGCAAATCATAGTAATATAATTATTGTACATGAAGTGGTTCACTCCAGTATACTAAAACAAGAAAAAAGCCTCATAATCAAACTAGATATGGCAAATGCATTCGACAGAGTCAGCCATCCATATCTAATGGTTATCGTCTAGAAACTTGGATCCGCTAGAGAAATCGTGGGAGCCATACAGGCATGCATCTCTACTCCATGGATTGTCCCCCTTGTAAATAGAAGGCCCAGTTACTTCTTTCATAGCACAAGAGGCCTAGGAAAGGTTTTTCTCTCTCCTCCTTACTATACATTATAATGGTGGAAACATTAAGCAGGGCTCTAGAAAATCAAAGAAAGGAAAGAAATATCACAGGGTTTGGAATAGAAAAAGCAGTAAAAACAATAAAGCGCTCAGTCGTTGCTAATGACACTCTACTGTTGGGAGGGGCATCAACAATAATAGCAAGGAGGTTAAAAAAAGTTCTGGATGACATTTTACAGGTTTCAGGTGGGTATTAAATGATACGAAATGCAAGATATATGGATCGAACACCCCTCCTAGAGTTATGTAAAGGATCTCGCAAATCCTAGACATCCCTATGGAAGAAAAATGGACACACTTCTTTTACATATGACTTCCAATTTAAAAAGAGAACATGAAGATAGAAATATGGACTAAACAAATTCAGAAAATGAAAAACAAAATAGAAAGCTATGGTATGATGTGGCTGAATATGGCACGAAGGGGAATTCTAATAAAAGCACTCCTTGCAGCACTACCTATCTATCAATATGCCATAATCATGGCCCCAGCAAGTGCCCACAAACAAATGGAGCTTATTTTAAGAAGCTTCCTGTGGCAAGGGGGGGAGCATTAAAACAAAAAATTTAGCCTGGTCAAGTGGGAGCAAGTAGTACTACCTTATGAACAAGGAGGCCTATCAATAAGGAAACTTGGGCTCATGAATGCAGCACTAGGAATGAAAATAGTATGGAGACTAATTACAGGAAAAGAGAGTTGGTGGAAAAAGACTCTTATAACAAAATATATGGATGGCACCGGGAAAATACTTCTCAATGAAAATATCCCAATAAGACCATGTACCCAAGTATGGAAGACGGTTAAAAAAAAATCCATTAATGAGTAGATGTATTTCTAAAATCCCAGGCGATGGGAAAACAACTTCAATTTGGTAGGACAGAATCATGGGAAAAGAACCACTACAGACTCATTCAGACACTGAAGACATACAAGAGTGGATGAAAGATAAAGGTTTCAACACCTTACACTCTATATCTCTTTGGGATCAAAATGAGTGGCAAGATTAAAAAAGCTTAGCAATCCTGATAGATCTGGAAGGGCAATGCAACGAAATCAGGCAGCTCTTAAAAGGGGCAACTCTAATCCACTTTGATGAGGAAGATGCTTATCTTTGGGATGCAAGCGGTGGACACTACATAGTTAGGACTGGATATAAAATCCTTTAAGAACAACCAAATCAACAAGACTGAGATTCTTGGAATATAGCTTGGAAATCAAAAAGTCCGACTAAGATAAAAATGTTCATATAGTCTCTACTAAAAGGGAGAATATTGACCAGTGACAACCTATGAAAAAAGGGCTTTCAAGGCCCAACATGATGGCCATTATGCATGAGGCAGAAGAAAATATTCAGCACTTATTCCAAGAATGCACCTTTACCAAAGAATGTTGGCAGTAGCTAATAAGTCCTTTAGAAATAAGAATAAATTTTGAACAGCCCCTGCTGGACTTTCTTCAAACCCTCGAGAAGGCCTATCCACACACAAAAAAGAAGAAAGTCATAATTTATAGGATATGGAAGTGAATCCAAATTGTTCTATGTTGGAAAATTTGGTTGACTTGAAATAAGTGCATTTTAAAAAATCAAATTCCAAGGGTAGGGAAGACCCTCTAAAAAACGTGGGGTTTAACTTTTGAAATCCTCAATGTCAAAGGAATAACACCAACAGATCACAACACTCTTCAGCATGAAGAGTGAGATTGGCTCAGCAAAGCCATAATAAACAATAATGGACAAAAAGGAAACAGGAAGATAAACTGAGGAAATATTTGGAAAATAAGAATGAGTGAAGAGGAACTGACAAACTGTAGGAAAAATTAGAACATATATTGTTTATACTTTGATGGGGTCTCATAGTATAACTCGAGAAAGGCAGGGGTGGGGGGAATAATCCTACACCCTAATGGGAAAGAAAATGTGACATATGAATGGGGATTGGGACAAATCTCAAATAATAAGGCAGAAGCATGCAACTTGTTGATAGGAACAAGAGTTTTCAAAAAAACAGAAATTCAAAATCTTATCATAATAGGCGATTCAGCCATAATAATAGAGGCAATATCAAGAAACAGAAACCCAAACAATGAGTTCATGAACAGAATTCTTAGAAGAATAAGGAAGAACTTGGAAGGCTCTATCAATGTAATCTTTAGACATGTCTTGAGAATTCACGATCAACAAGTGGACTATTTTGCAAACCAAGCAGTGGAAAGAAATGAAGGGGGTTCATGAAAACCAATAAGAATACCATAACTCTATTCCTTAATTAGTTGCCACAAGCACAAGTATAAAGATCACCAAAATCAAGGAAAAACCACAAGGATAAAATAAATAAATGAATAAATAACAATCAAAAAGTAGCAAAGGACTCGTCACTGTAGTAACAACTAGGAATTCAATGAAATGCATAAGAAAATCCATGAAACTCTAGACTCTAGCATGAGAAACAGTAGGAAGGAAGATCACAATCATGGCCAAAAGAACCATGTTGCAAACTATTTCATCAAAGGCTATACAACATTCTAAATATGGTGGTGCTTCCATGGCTAAGTGATGAAGCATGTCCATGAGCCAATTCACCCTCATAAATAGCCTCAACACCCCCATCACTGTCCACTTCTCCTACCCACCAGCAATGCCTAGCCAAGACTTCAAGAGGTCACCCAGCTCACATGACATACCCCCTTCATCTAAGGATTCCACTATATAATCCATAACACAAAGACCAATTTAATTCAACCACCCAAATGGTGTAGCTTGCTAATCAAATCCCACTTCAAAACTCAACAAGATAAAAATTGTCAAAAATTACATATTCTTCCATAATTATCACTAAAGAAGCACCCCAATGATTACAATATTTCCTCTTCAATTGAGTACCCAAGAAACCAAGGAAAG
>APFE030887406.1:0-25562 GCA_000404065.3 Pinus taeda | reverse complement strand
TTTTTCTCAACAAGTATCTCATGTTATTTGTTTCATGGACTCCTTGAATTTCATGTTAAATATGTTTTATAATACTGGTTATTCAGGTGCTATTTAATCGTTTTCCTTGTTTGTGTTTGCAGGTTTGCAAAAAAGGAACTTACTTGGATCAAAGGAGCAAAGGCATCTCCAAACTTGTGTTGGACATGAGGTAGGCCTTAAACACATTTGTTTGCCATTATTTATAAAGCACATTTAGAGAAAGATACTGTCTGGTTGGTTTGTTTGTCATTAGGTCTTCATTAGATTCTAGGAAGGTCTATCTTGTCCGCAAGATCTACTCATAGCACGTGACACAGTCTGAGGACAAAGGGGAGGCTTATGTTGAAGAAGGTGGGGTTGAGGAGAAGAGAACTCCCTTTAAACTTCAAAATAAAACCAAGGAGACAACTTCCAGGCCTAGAAAGAAGCAAAAATATGACAAGCACTCACATGTTGATCCAATGATCCTCACTAACAGGGACTTGGATGAAATTGGAAAAAAGGTTTGTGACACCACAATGGAACTATGGACGCGGTTTGAACATCAGTATTTGTAGGCATTTGGGAACATGTAGAAGGATGTGCGCAACTTGTAGATTCATACATGATGGCTACAAGTGAGCATTGGTGAGGCGAGTGGGATTCAAGTGAGCCTGTAGCAACCAAGTGCGTGTGTGTTAAATATTGATCAAACTTTTGACCTCAGAGTCATTCCACTTCCAGAAGGATCCCTACACACATAATCATAGGAAGGAAACACTCAGTTAGCATAGACCAAGGTGATATGCATCGCACCCTCTGCATTGAGCTTTCAGTATGGTCCAGTTTTGACCATTTATGAGCAGTTTTCAGTGGAGAACTTCTGGGAGATGATGTAATCAGTTGACCTTGTTCCTTTAGGCAGTGAAGCAACACTTTTAGGGACTTATGAGCCCTCAGTTTATGGACATTTGTGATTGGGGTTGAAGTGCTCAGTTGACCTTGTTCCTTTAGGCAGTGAAGCAACACTTTTAGGGACTTAGGAGCCCTCAGTTTATGGACATTTGTGATTAGGGTTGAAGTGCCCAAAAATGTCTATAACATGTAGAGGCTGTTAAAACATATTTAATTCCCTCCACAAGATGTCGACTTACCAAAAGTCGTGAAGCTCGCTTCACTATGGTGACAAAGGACCCTGTGATGGTAATTAGTCAAGATTAATCCTCGGATGGTAATTAGCTAGAGGTCGACGTTGTCACTGACCCTATTTGAGTAGTTGGAAACTTATGTAGAATTCAAAGTGGATTTTCATAATGTCCCTATCTGTGTGAGGAAGGATCCGAAGAAGACATGGTACAAGTTGTCGTACATGGTGACTGAGGCTACTAGATAAGAGAATGTGGGGAATCATGAGGAGAGTGGCTAGAGCCATCAAAACTCAGTGCGGGTATAAGCAAGGCTGGAGAAATTTCCTCTGCACAAGCCACAATAGCACAGAAGTAGAAGGAGGCTGAGAATTTTGCAACTCGAGAGAAATTTGTGTGATAGAAGAAGGAACTTTTTGCTGAGGTAGCTGATGAGAAAGACTGGGTGGCTAAGGAGACCACTATCGATGTTGAGGAGTCTGATTCACAACACTCTCAAGACAAAGGGGAGGCTTATGTTGAAGAAGGTGGGGGTGAGGAGAAGAGCACTCCCTTTAAACTTCAAAATAAGACCAAGGAGAGAACTTCGAGGCCTAGAAAGAAGCAAAAATATGACAAGCACTCACACGTTGATCCAATGGTCCTCACTGACAGGGACTTGGATGAAATAGGATAAAAGGTTTGTGACACCAGAATGGAACTATGGACACGGTTTGAACATCAGTATTTGTAGGCATTTGGGAACATGTAGAAGGATGTGCGCAACTTGTAGATTCATACATGATGGCTAGAAGTGAGCATTGGTGAGGCGAGCGGGATTCAAGTGATCCTGCAGCAACCAAGTGCGTGTGTGTTAGATATTGATCAAACTTTTGACCTCAGAGTCATTCCACTTCCAGAAGGATCCCTACACACATAATCATAGGAAGGAAACATTCAGTTGGCATAGACCAAGGATGTGGGTGTCAATGTTGTGGCTCTACCTATCCAGACCCTCCATGAATTACATCAGGGAGTATATGATGAGCTCAAGGTCAGGGTGCAGCACGCGTTGTTATTAATTAGCGAAGTGAAGACCAATAATGAAAAAATATTTGCAAAAAGGGCACAGGTGCTGAAATAAAAGGAATACCTATCCAAGCACAGCCATACCTTGGACATAGCCATTACACCGACATGTAATGCACTGCCAGAACTCAACATTCCCAAAGATGCAGCATCAACAACAAATATTCAGAAGTTGGTTGTAGCAATCTGGGAATCCAAGGAGGAAATCAGCCGAGACTAATTTGAGTTACAGATGTAGATCTCCAAATTATGGTTAAAGTTGTAGCCAACCACTCCACCAGAAGTCTGGGAGTAGTGCAGAGTAGCCATCAAAGAGGTAATGGTCACTTTAGATGCAGCAGCCAAGGAATACACAAATCTCTTTGAGCAGGAAATGGAACTATGGATGTCTCTGCAGGAAGACCCAACTCTGCAAAAATTTGGTAAAGTTATCAAGGAGAAGAAGCAAAAATTTGATGAACTCGAGGCAACTATGCAAACTTTAGTGTTAGTCCACCAGAGCACAACCATAGATAGAGGAAGCAAACTAGCTCACTCTATTATTTCAGGAATCATTGAAAACCATCCAACTAACACAATGGATGCTAGGTGTTGCGGTGGAAGGCTCTACTACAAAGAAGTTGGTTGAAGAGGTACAATAACCCATAGTGTAGGGTAGTGCTGATTTGCACGTGCTGAAGTTGGGTTTTCGTAAACTCCAGGTGCAGATTGTTGTGCCAGTCAAGTGACTCGAGGGCGAGTCACCCAATTTGTGTTGGGGGCCTTTTGGGATAGGGTCCCTGGGGTCAAATTTTGAGTAAAAGTTAATATATTTTTGTATAAAGTGTAATGTCTCCATGAAATGTGGAAGTAGAGCGCAAAGATACTATGAGTCAAACGGGCTTTATTCCCTTAGGTGGGCAGGTAATAGGAGGTTTTTGAGACCCACCCATGGTCTTGGAACCATGGTATTGTACTAAAAATGCTATATATAGATTATTCATAGCGAGTCTAAAGAAGTAATTTTTTGAGAAGAATCATTGTAAGGGAAAGGTGCTAAGGCACAAAAGGTATGGTTCCTGTACATAGGGTAAAAGGGACGGCTCCTGCAGCTGAGTGTGTGGAGGCCTTGGTATGTCTACATGCTGAGTGCGTGGGCCCTACAACTAAGTGCACAGGGAAAATAAGTTCGTACTTGAACAATTATACTTAATAAAGACTATTTTGGGCCACTTTTGATGCATTTGTGCCTTATTTATTACTTCTGCAAAGTTTATGTATCTTCACTATGTGTTATGATTCTTATGAATTAATTCTTATTTACCACACGAAACTAGTATATCTATAATAGTTATGCATGATAAGTATAATTAGGAACCTTCACAAAGATATCAAATTTGTTTAAATTGAATTACAGTAATTATATGTTTAGAAAGGTTAGAGGTGTGCGAGGGAAGATCTAAGCCATAAGGACACTAAGAATCCATCACAGAGGCCTCTGGATGCAAAAACCTAGACTTTCCAGGCACACTTGGATACCTAGCACCAAGTATGTTAGCCTTCCTTCTATACATGAGCCGGAATTTATTCATATTTATTATATGCATTAGAACACTTTTTTTATCCTCCCATGTAAAAATAGAGTACTTGCAAGTGAGAGCACAACATAGAAATCATACGTGTACATCTTTGGAGTAGAATTGCTAGAATTTATTAGTGGAATAAAACCAAATGATCCTTCTGTTATGAATGAGGGAGTAAATCTGGTAGGATGGGTGAGTCTAAATCCATATTTCCTTTCATTTTGAAGTGTGAACTTTTGTTTCCAATTAATTATATATGAACATGAATGTTCTACTGTAGTTCCTTGTCTTAAAACTTCCTTAATACTTTCTATTTTCATGGTCTGCAAATGATCTGTGGGGTACAACTTGTTATGAATTTTTCATATGGCCATTTCTGCTTCACTTTATGTCATATAAGTTTAAGAATTTTATTAAATCATGTATGGTTGCAAATTCAAGTGAAGACACACATGAGACAAAGTAAATTATAAGAAACTTTTTATCCAAGACGTTCTTGTGTACCATGGGATAGTATTGAGACAATACTTGAAATTACATCTAGGTGCATAACACCAAACCCTAAAGAATTTCCAATGATAAAAAATGTAGTGAATATGCTAGAAGAAGATACTATTCCTCCCTACTAAAGGGGGTTACGCCCAATAATGAACCATGTAGTTCAAATGCAAGAAGAAGATATTATCTATCTAACATAGTGAGTTTTATGACTCATGTCTTAATGAAAAATGAATTCAATTCGACTAGTAGATTTAGAGATAGATCAAGGCGCGATAATTCTTTCCATTTAAAGTGAATGTTTTCATTGAGGATGTATTGTTTGAGCCTTCACTAACCCCCTCCTTTTTAATATCTTACACATTTGAATATGTATATAAACCATAATGCGATATAGTATTTTCTTATGATGGTAGAGCAAATCATCTGTGCTAAACAAAACTAAATTGTGTGTGAATTGTAATCAACATTCATCTATATTAATGAAATTCATATAAGATTCTATGGGTTATTTCAATTGAACTATAAGAAAAATTCAAGCCTCTCCTCCTCCCCTCCTGTCTCTGTCTCTTATAAAATTATTTTTAAGATCCTTTGATATTATAACAGTTCATGGGAGGGGTTACAATCAGATGCTAAAAGCGAGAAGCATTTCTAGATAGAAATATGGCTCGTAGCAGAAACTCTATGTGCTTCAGGGCAATTTTAGCCAATAGTATCTAATAAGAGGTGTTGGTTTTTACTATCAAAGAAATATATAGTGATTAAATTATTTTATATCCTTTGGGTGTGTCATGTTATCAGTCTATAATTTAATAAGGCTCAGAAATAATTGTAGATGTAACCACAAAATCACTTTGGAAGTTGGGATCTAGCCCTGCCAGCTTCAAATAAGGATTTATCTTTATAATTTAGCTTTGTTTGACTGAATATATTGGGCTAGTTATCAATTTCATATTTTTTTTTTTGTGTTGTAGGGTTGAGATAGTGGAAATTAGGCCATTGGGAAATAGAGTCATAGGTTTAGATTGATCAAATGCAAAGTTTATAGACTAAAATTACATGGCAGGATAGGCAAGCTCATTGGATCGTTTAAGATCTATGGCATGGAGGAGAAGAAAAAGTTTTAGCAATCCAATTAAAAGAAGAGCAATTAAGAATTCCGTTTTTAATTTTTAGTAGGAAACATAGAAATCATTCAAATCCAAAATTAGGGTGTACATAAAAAAAATTATGTTCTTCAACTTTCTATTGAATAATTCAAATCTTAGGAATAACATATGTATAATAGAGAGTAAAGAAATTAACAAGGAGAAATGCACTTCACCAATGAAAATGGCACAATAATCGTGTAATGATTGCACTATATTACTAAAAATCTAATCAATGGCGGCTATGTGAGCAGCCTTACAATACTAGTCCTGTTCTTCAAACAAATCCCAATCCCTTTTACTTCAAATTATGAAGCATTTATAAACATTATTATAAAGAAAAATTGAGGGGAAAATATCTAAATTTAATTACAAAAAATATCTTCAAACTTCTTACAAAAATAGAACCAAATTCTAGGAAATCTGAGACTGCTGAAGCTACTGGGACTATTGTCGAGGAAGGTTGTTGATGACTAGACCTAAAAAATAGCAGTAGGTTGTTGATGACTGGACTTGAAAAATAGCAGCAAGTTGTGATGCCCTTCTAGAGATCCGATTAGTGATTGTTCATTGTCTTGTGCAACATATTTTGAATACTTTCTTTTGTCACAAAATATTTGGATTTAAATTATATATTTAAATTAATATTTCCAAATATTTAAAGGAAATTCATAATTCAAAATTGAAAGTATTTGTTAAATCCATGTATTGTTTTTCTTCTTATGGAATTTGAAATCCATGTGTTGTTTTCAAAAACCATGACTTGTTTTTCCTTTTACCTTCCCTGTAATTTTCCTTTTACTTCTAAATATTTGGATGGATTTCCAAAACCATGTGTTGATTCACCTGCAACTATAAATCGATTTCATATACCTGTAATGTACAGATTTAAGTCTTATTTTACTTATCCTCCTCAAAACTCATTTACATGAAGCTCATTTTTCTCACCTATACATTACTTTCATATGATTGCAAAATTTCCCTTTTAATTTCTCTCATAAATTAATTTTCTTGCACCCATGAATTCCTTTTTTTTACTCCTTTTCTTTCCATCCATGAATTCCTTATCATGTTTCACCTCATCTCTTTCACTCAGCTTCCTAGCATAAAATTTATTTCATAATCATATGAAATTCCATTCCCACTTCATTTTATAAAAGTCACCCTCTTTGTTTAAATGTCGGATGGGATAGGGGTGAAACCTTTTAATAACCCTTGATTTTCATTTGGAGACATCTCGAGGCCTTTGAGGTTGGGGAAAATTAATGCATGAGTGTGGGGTGGGCCATAAGCTTTGACTTTTTTATTTTTCACATATCATAAATTGGTTCTCATGTTTTAGAATTTTGATTTATTTATTATTTTTTTGAATTAATTCTAATAATTAAAAACAAATAATTTCTCACTTAGGCTTTCCTCTTTTCTTTTTGGTCTAGACTTCAACTTTCTCTTTCTTTTGATCTTCATGTTGGTTTCCAGTATTAGATACATCATTGGAAAGTTACTTCTAAGTAGTTATGGGAATACCAACAACATGATCTGATCCTAACATTGTTATGCAAAAATCTCCCTAAACTTCATACTTTTCCCCTTCTTTGAAATAATTTGGAGGATGAAATAATATTTACAACATCTCAAATATAATAATCATCATCAATAATCAAGTGACCCTATAAAAAGTATAGGACCCTACTAGTGGCTCCAGCTGGGGATGACACTCTTCTTGTAAGGTGTGAAGAACAATGTAGACTAGTAATCTAATCCATTGGGCAGATCCCAAATCTTCAACATGTTTTGTCATAAAATCTATATGACTTAAAAACTCTCAAACTGAAATTAAAACCATTCTGCAAACTGAAATATGAAATATACACTGAACTGAAAGATCTACTGCTATTTGAAACTAAAACCAACCATAATGCTTGAAAAAGATGCTCAGAGTATCGAACTTATTTTCACACAACCTATCCTACACTACTCAAAATCATGTTGAATCAAATAATAAAAAAATTCCAATGAATCCATCGAAGTAGCTACTAAAATAAGTGGATTTCTTGATTGCTTGTTAGAAAAATAAAAAAGAAAACTTGATTATTGGTGCACAAAGAGTACCGAGTTTATTTTCACACAACTACCTATCCTACACTACTGAAAATCATATTGAATCAAATAATACAAAAATTCCAATGAATCCAATGAAGTGGCTACTGGAATAAGTGGATTTCTTGGCTTCTTTTTAGCAAAATAAAAAAGAAAACTTGACTATTGGTCCAAAAAATGTGAATGGAATTCGCTGATGAATCCAGTTCTTATAGTGAAAAAATGGTTGAACACTTAAGCTGAAAAGAACCTCTATGTAGTTTCTCACATGATCATTAAAGGAATGATTAATTAGTTTACATTCAGGTTTTCAATGACCAGTTGAGAATGGATTATTTTTCCAATTGTATCCTCAAGGTTAAGCCCTAACTCAAACTTAGTAGTCTGTGCTGGAAAACAAGAGTCTCATCAATCTGCAAATCAAAAGGAAATACAATCTCCTCTTTTTTTGGAGAAGGAATACTCTCTAAGAACTGTTCAGGATCTTGGAAACTATATGAATCAATATGAAAATCAAAAAGTTCAATACATTTCTTAAACATCTCACCAATTATCTCAAAAAAGCAAATTTTACCTTTAGGAGAATTTTTTCTCGTTTTCAAACAATGAAACACGACCATAAAAGCTTCATCAATTTGAAAATCTACTAACATACATCTACTAATGTACCCTTGAATTCTTTTAAAATTTCACTATATATAGGGTTTACCACATACCCTCTCCTGTTGCTTCGTAAGAAATCTGATCTATATGCATTGGAGTCACCATGACTTTTTTGCAAATCTGGATTCTTTAACAGTGGAGTCATTGTCATGCGGAAAGAGTTAATCTTGCGAACAAAACCAAACTCCCTAGAAGCCTAAGACTTTCTAGTGACAAACAAGACAATTAAGAGCAATCCTTCTCTAAACATGCATTTACCATACAAGAAATCAAATGTTTTAGATCTTACCTGTAGTCCAACGCTGTTGTAGTAGTCCAGCCTCGTCGATCCGGATGAGCTCCTCCTTCACCTCGAAACCTGCGTTCACTAACAATCAAACGATTACATAGCACCTGAATATCTCATAAAATAAAACGTATTCAACATACAGACCAAGGAGTATATGAAACAACTCATTAATAACAAATTGTTGAGAAGAATGGACTTATTTGTATTAATAGGAAACAAAAGAAACCATTACAACCTGAGCCTTGGTGTTGTGCAAGTTCCTCCCAGGGTCCAGCAAGAGTTTTCCTTTACTTTGATAAGCTCACCCACTTCCAAATGAAACAAGAAAGGATGGGAATCTCTCCTCACAAGCTTCTACAAGGAAGTCCTAATTCCAGCAGCATCTACCCTTTGGAATGTTCAGCTTTCAACCTCCCCTCCTCTTGGCCCAATGCCTGTATTTATAGTGCTCTAGAGGAAGTTAATCAGGTCCAACATTAATGGGATACTCCCCTCTTTTGGATGGGGTAGCTCCTCTCTTGATGGGATAAGTTCCTCTTTCATAGGGATGCATGAACCATCTGGAGGCGCTCAATACACGTCAAACAATCTTCTAGAATTCTCTCAAAATGACCACAAGTAACGTTTTTAAGATGAAACTCGCGCCTTTTGACCTTTACAGGAGTACGCACCCATCCCTTGACTTACAGAGCGTACAAGTACGCAGGTACAATGAGCTTGGGATGCGTACACGCAGGCAAGGTAGAGAGAACCTGCGTACCCAGAGATAAACATGTTTTTTAATGACTTTCTCTCTTTCTTGAAGTTTGACATGGAGAGCAGAGGTATAAGGCTTGCCAAGGAGGATAGTATGACTGTTGATGGAGCCATACTAACTGCAGATAGTCATGGTGACAAATTTTAGTGTAACAGTCACCGTGAAAACTTGGAATCTGTGGATACTTGAACCATGGAGTCATCAGGTGAATTATTCTTTCGATACTTGAACTGTGGAGTTGTCAGGTGAATTATTCAGGCTTCTTGTGCCTGACCATTATCCACCATTAACAATATGGAACATTAAATGTTCATTCCCTAGTACGGTCGCCAAAATGTTATCACTCGTTAATATAATAATGTTGAGAAATAATTGTATAGGTAACCACAAAACCACTTTGGAAGTTAGGATCTAGCCCTGCCAGCCTTAGAAAGGGATCTCTCTTTATAATTTAACTTTGTTTGACTGAATATATTAGGCTAGTTATCAATTTTAGATTTGGGTTTTTGTGTTGTAGGGTTGACATAGTGGAAATTAGGCCATTCGAAAATGCAGTCATAGGTTTAGATTGATCAAATGTAGAGTTTAAGGCTAAACTTACAAGGCAAGGTAGGAAAGTTCATTGGATCCTTTAAGATCTATAGCATGGTGGAGAAGAAAATATTCAACAATCCAATTAAATGCAGAGCAATTAAGAATTATGTTTTTAGTTAGAAAAGGTAGAAATTATTCAAAGTCAGAATGAGAGTGTACATCAAAAAAAAAATTGTTCTTCAACTTTCTATTGAATAATTCAAATCTTAGCAATAACATATGTATAAGAGATATTTTTAATTGGGACGAAGCTCTGTAGCTAGGGTTCTGGTGACTCTCTAAGACGGCACAGACTGACTTGTGACAGCATCCACCGAGGGCCTGACTTCCAGGTTTTCAATAGAGCATCAAAGGCATAACAACAGAGCACATGGACACCCCCCAAGGGGGGGCATCATTTCCCTCCCCCAAGGACAACTTCGCGCTGCCAGGGCATGAGGGGTCTATAGTTTTTGGGTCAGTTCATGAAGAGGAGAATAACAGTGAGATCCCGCAACAGAGTAAGCTCAACATGTCGGCTAATCAGGCAGAAAAGAGCAATGAAATGCCAGAAAGAAAGGACAAGCAAGAGGAAATGCCCAAGGTCACCTTGAAAACTTGCAAATCAATAGCAGCCGAAAGGCCCAGGATAGAATTACCCGGCCAGAAGATCAATGAACGAATCCAATACATGAAGGATCACGCACTGATTGGGAAATTTATAGGATTCTGGCTGACAGAAAAAGCCCTTGATGGCTGGATCGCTACTAAATGGAAACCCAAGGGCCATGTCACATTGCAGCTAGGAATGAAAGGGTTCTTTACTGTGATCTTCTTATGCTTAGAAGACAAGTAAAAAGTCATGGATGAGGGGCCATACTTTTTCAACTCAGCAGGACTGTATCTAAGGGATTGGTTAGCAAGATTTAACCTGGACAAGGAAGACCTCACCTGGGCTCCAGTGTGGATCAGAACATATTCACTTCCAGAGGAGTATTGGGATGAAGGCTTGCTCAAAGACATTGGCAATGGACTAGAGGAATACATAAAAGCGGCGGAAGAGACAAAGGTTCGCAGATACACATCCTATGCCCGCATATGTGTCTTCACGTGCCTGGACAAAGCCCTCCCAGACTCGGTGAGTCTTTCTCATGATGACTATGAATGGATTCAACCCTTGCATTATGAACATGTACCTTTTCACTGCTGTAAATGTCATGCTTAGGGCATCTCTTTAGGGACTTTCTACTAAATTCCAAGGCCAATGCCTCCGACCCCTCTGACACTTTGACCTAGGATGGCTTCGCCAAAGTACCCAGCCGCAAACGAGCGCACAAAAAACCCTCTACTGGGAAAAAACCCCAGCAAGATTCTGCCTCATTACCTACCATGAACAATAGTTTTGAAATTCTTGCTCAAGCCTTTGAAGAGCAACCCTTGATCTCAAAGCCTAGCTCCATGCTCATCTCCTCCTCAACCCAACCTCCTCCCTCTAGCTATCCCCCTGACTCACATACCTCCAAGGGTGAAATGGCAATCCCAATGGAGAGCCATAAGGGGCCTGATGGGAAAATAAATGATATGGAAGTTGATGGCACTCCAGACCATCCCCTGAGCTTGGATATATCTATAGCAGAAAATAGTCAAGTGCAACAGATGGATGAAGAACCAGAAAGTATAGATATGGAAGGACTACACATTCTTGAGCTCAAACTAGCATGCAAAAAGAAGGATTATGATAAAATCCCAGAGCTTCAACTCAACAAACTAGAAGTCGTAATCTCGAGGGCTTATCAGCAGAAAAAACTAGGCATCTAGCCGGGAAGTTATTGGGATGGTGGCCTCCCCCCAAAAGATTCCAAAAAGAGGGGGAGAAGAATGGATCTCCAATGAACAATTGCAGTAGGTAAAATCCTGGTGGACTCAGGCAGGTATACAAAATTGACAAAGTACTACAAACCCTCTATCAATAGTGAATCATGAAGCTTACTTCATGGAATTTAAGGGGGCTCATTAGCCTAGGGAAACTAAGAATATTGAAAAACATGATAAAGATGGAGAAGCTGCAAATATGCTTTCTTCAAGAAACAAAGTGTAATAGCAGCACTCTAGGAAGCATCCTTTCTAGAGCATGGCCAGGCTGTCAATCGGTGGCAGTGGATGGCTCAGGCACATCAGGCGGGCTCACCATTGCTTGGAATATGCAAGCACTAACTCTCTTCGACTTTCATGCATCTCCCCACATCATCTAGGCCACCTTCCACATGATAGGCACTATATACATGGACACATTACCAATGTTTACTTCCCGCAGGAAGCAAGGAACAAAATAGCTCTACTTAGTACAATAGAAGCTCTGAATCTTAACATAATGCATCCTCTTTGGATCATTGGAGGGGAATTCAACATGATCACCAAGCTCGAGGAAAAGCTAGGGGGGAGAATCAGGTTGGAACAAGAAAATATCCATTTCAAATGCTTCATCCAAACCAATTCTCTAGTCGACCAACAATTTTGTAACGACATGCATACATGGAGCAATCGCAGAGCAAGGAAGCACCAAATCGCTTCTAAAATTGACAGATTCCTCATATCTGATAACTCAGTTCATTTGGGAGGAGACATAGCGACAACAATCCTCCCTCATTCCGGCTTAGATCATTGGCCAATCTCCCTCTAGTGGCAAAGACCAGGCAACACCACCAAGTGGCCCTTCCGCTTCGAAGAGTTCTGGCTCACCCACCCTTCATTCAAGGACTTCATCAGATCTACTTGGAACACCTTCATACCGCCAGAGGGATCCAAAATGTTTCAGTTCCAATAGAAACTCAAGCATCTAAAATCCCAATTAAAGCACTGGAATCAAGAGACTTTTGGAAACATCTTTAAGGCGCAACAAGACCTAAACAAGGAAATGGCAGATCTCTAGCAATAAATAATCATAGGGGGACACACTGAAAGGACCCTGGAATAGCAACAACACATTCACAATCAACTGGAGGAGAGGAGAAAGCAGGAGGAGATATTATGGAAGTAGAAATCCAGGATTAGATGGCTGAAAGAGGGAGAATGGAACACTAAATTCTTTCACCGAACCACTGTTCAAAGAAGAATGCACAACAATATCTCTTTCATATAGAAGCAAGGAGGGGTAAGAGTGGAAAATCATGAAGAAATCGAGGAGGAGTTCCTAAGTCATTTCAAACAAGTTCATCAAGAGCCCATGTAGATAGGCAACATGCCATAGAAAAAATCACCCAAAATGTGCCAAAATGTATCACTGAGGAACACAATGAGCTTCTTCTACGACCAATCCTGAACCAAGAGGTGGATGTAGCTATGTTCCAACTCAAGGAGGCAAAGCCCCTAGCCCAGATGGCTTCACTACCACCTTCTTCCACACCTTCTGGGAGCTGATAAAAATTGAGGTCTGGCAAGTGGTGGAGAAATCGAGAGCTCTTCATTGGTTTTTACCTTCTCTCAACTCAACTTTCATTGCACTCATTTCAAAAGAGGAGCAATCCAACACTCCAGACAAATTTCACCTGATTTCTCTCTGCAACGTTATTTACAAAGTGATCTCTAAAGTCATCGCCAACAGGTTAAAGCCACTTTTTCCCCTGCTCATCTCACCTGAACAATCTAGATATGTGTAAGGGAGACAGATCTTGAATGGCATTATCCTCACACATGAAATCATACACTCCCTTAAGCACTCCAAATAGGTAGGTATGATACTAAAGCTTGATCTTTCAAAAGCCTTTGATAAGCTTAGTTGGACATACATTCATAAAATGTTAAACGTTTTTGGATTCTCACCTATGTGGATTCGTTGGATTATGAGTCTTATCTCCTCATCCTTCTTTTCCATTCTTGTTAATGGCATCCCCTCCCGTCCTTTCAGTCCCTCTCGAGGAATCAGGCAGGGCGACCCTCTCTCCCCTTCCTCTTTGTGTTAATGGCTGAAGGCTTGGGACGTCACTTCAAACAGGCCCTCCTCACCCAGCAACTTAAAGGTCTCTCCATTCACCACTCCATAGCTATATCTTATCAGCAGTTTGTTGATGACAACATGCTTTTTAGCTACTGTTCAGTCCAAGAAGCCTCCTGCTTCATATCCCTGCTCAATGACTTCTCTGAGGCCTCAGGAACTAGCATCAATAATACCAAATCGCAGCTCTTTTTCTTTCACACCCCACCTATAATGAAGAATGTTGTTGCTCGGATATTGGATTTCCCCATAAACACTCTCCCTTCCAAGTACCTGGGAGCCCCCCCATTGATTTGGCTATCAAGCACTCCTCCTAGCGCATCCTCATTGAGAAGCTTGAATCCCGTCTCAACCTCTCGACGCACAAAACACTGAACATTGCAAGTTGTGTGGTGCTCATAAAAGCTGTATTACAGGAAATGCCACTTTATTTATTCTCAATCCTTGCAGTGCCTAAGTGGGTAATAAAAGGAATAAGGGATCTACAGCGTAGCTTCCTCTAGGAAAATTCATCTACAAACCGCAAATAGGCTGTGGTAAAATGGACCACAGCCTGTATGCCTAAATAAAAAGGAGGCATTGGCCTGAGGGATCCCAATCATAGCAGTGCTATCATGTATGCCAAAATCTGGTGGCAATGGCTCTCTTCCCCTGAAAAACCTTGGGCCGCCATTTGGACTGCCAAATACTCTAATCATAGACCTCAGGAGGAGCTCATCAGATTCACTCCCAATGCAAAAGGTTCACTCATATGGAATGTTGCCAACCAACACTTCTTGTTGATTCAGCAGCATAGTTTTTGGGAAGTAAGAAATGGTATAACAACTTGATTCTAGACGGATGCCTGGAACTAAATGCCACATCTCAACTACACTCTAAATCTGCTTCCAAACTACATTGGGGAGGAACAACAACAGGAAAAGATTTGGAAGCTTTGGACTCAGGAGACAGTGCAAGGTTACAGAAAATGGAAGCAAGGTGACCGGCTAATCAGAAATGCAGATCACCTTTTTATAAAAGTTCTGGAAAGGGAGCTTCAAAAATGGTGTAGAAGATACTCTAAAGGCGGGGACATTCTTCGATGGGGTTACAAGCCTAAAGGAACCTTTTCCACCTCAGAGGCCTACAAAATTATTTTCATACACTCATCGCCCCCTGATCCCATTTGGAGTAGAATATGGGATTCAGTCACATGGCCTAAAGTCTTCTTCTTCCTCTGGCTAGTCGGGCATCAAAAAATTCTCACCTGAGATAAGCTTAGACGAAGAAATTACCATGGCCCTTCTATCTATGTCGATTGTAAATCCCAGGAGGAAACTCTCCACCACCTTCTAGACTCATGCCCCTTAGCCAATCATTTGTGGGAGAAGGCAAGCTTCAGATGTTAAAGAAGATGCAGAATAATGGACAATATCACAAACTCCTTACGTCATTGGCAAAAGAATACCTACAAAAGTGAAATTCTCAACCATTTATGGAAGATGATTCCCGGGCTCCTCCTCTGGGTCATATGGAAAGAAAGGAACAAATTCATATTCAAAGATCAAAGTTCTCCATTAGAAATCATCAGGAGTAAGTTATGTATGAATCTCAAAGAGACTCTGATGCTCCACTCCTGGACTAAGGATGACCTTCCCACTCTAGATAATGAGAAAACCATCTGGGCTAACTGGAACATGCAACTCCCTCAGGAATCTCACAATAAGGCCTCCTTAAAAAGCATCAACATAAAAAAGGAATCCTGGACAGCCCCTCCAAAGCACACCTTCAAGCTCAACTTTGATGGAGCCTCAAAGGGCAACCCTGGAATTGCAAGTTTTGGCGGAATTTTCAGAAATCACACAGGCTTGCCTCTTCTGGTTTACTTTGGAAACATAGGGTGGGACACCAATAACTCGGCCGAGTTGGAGGGTCTATGGAAAGGACTCCTCCTCTCATGGAAACACAACTTCCAACCCCTGGAGGTTGAAGGTGACTCCCTGATCCTAACTAACATGGCTAAGCAACTCCTAGATGGATCTCACGCGAGGAAAATAGCTGCTAGTTGGAGACTCGAGGCTAGACTGGAGGCCATAGAACAAGCACTTCTCAACAACAGTGCCATTATCTTCAATCATATTAAGAGGGAAGGAAACAAGGTCGCTGACCTCCTGGCCAATTTGGGTGTGGAAAATGAGCATACTCTAATCACAGGGACTGTAGACATAATATTGAATCATGATCAGGAACAAGAATGCAATCTTATGTTCCAAAGAGATGCTGCCCCCCTGAATGTAGGTGTATAAGGTTGCATTCAAGGTCATGGGACTGGAGTGGGCTGTGAGCAGCTACCACCTGCTAGCCATGTGCAAAGGAGCCAACTCCATGTGGAGGGAGGGTCATAACCAGGTGCGCATGAAATGGTTTAAAGGAATGCATCAGGGAAGCATTAATGCTCTATTCACCTCCACACGCAATGTTTGGCTTTGGTTCTCGGCTCCCGTGAATGCCACAGTTATGGTGGGAGTGTCTCGAGGCAGGGGAGGGCGCATTATATTAGGTCTTCGCCATGGGCTTTCTCTGCTGCTTCTTGTGTTGTATGGGTTGGGCCCTGGCTCAGCCAGCTCAAAGCCTTCGTCTATTTCCCAGACTCTCGCGGTTGTTTTGGGCACCCGTTCTGCAATTTGCAAAGGGGATCTGTTATGTCCTGCAGTCATGCCTCGGCTCCACCAAAGATTTCTCAGCCGCAGAGGCACCTCCCCAGGTGCACCTTCTCACCTTTCTTCCAGCAATGTTACTTCTCATCAGCACCATAGCTCTCGCAATGAAAGAGAGAGCATTCTAAGGCCCAGCCAATTTCTGGAACCTAGCTCTCCAGGGTCCTCATCCTCACCCTCCTTCGGCTCTGCAATCTTCACATTCAACATTTCACTGAACCGTCCTCAAATCACTGCCCATGTTTTTGTGCATTTCATCGAGGAAGCCCAAGAAGAGGGCCCATCCAGCGTTCGACGGGAGGACCAGGGTATAGTAATGACGCCAATTGTAGGTTCTTCAATTGCTATGGATGCACCAGCCATCAACGCCAATGACGCAATGATGGAGCCTATGCCCCCGGGTTCGACTACAAATGAGGAGCTCCATGCTTAGGACTTGGCTAATGTTGGGTGGTGCAGGATTGTGGAGGAGGTTCCTGAAGCCTAATCAAAGCAATGCAACTTCCTTTCAGGTTATGCAGCCTAATAGTGAGGGCATTTTGTTAATTCTGAAAATTTTTTGTCAATGCTGTTTTGTCAAGGTCCTAGGTGACTCTTTTGTAAAGCTGTTTTGACTCCTCTAGCTCCCCTACGCGAGATTGCAAAATGAACCCCTCTGGCTCCCCTGCGTGGGATTGCAAAATGGACTAGTTCAACCTCTCTGTTTCTGAACACTTCTCTATTCCATGCTGCCTTTCCTACTGGATAGCTGATTCTTTTTGCTCATCTTGTTGTAAATTTACTCCTTTAATGTGAATAATAGAATAGACTTACTTAGAAAAACAAATAACATATGTATAAAGAATAAAAAAATTAACAAGGACAAATGCACTTCACCAATGAAAATGGCACAAGAATCTTGTAATGATGGCACTGTATTACTGAAAATCTCATCAATGGTGGCTCTGTGAGTAGCTTTATAATAATACTGATGTTTTTCAAACGAATCTCAACCCCTATTACTTCAAATTATGAAGTATTTGTAAAAATTATTACAAAAAAATTTGAGTGGAAAATATCTAGGATTATTTACAAAAAATATCTTCAAACTTATTACAAAAATAGAACCAAAATCTAGGAAATTTGAAACTATTGAAGTTGTTGGCACTATTGTAAAGGAAACATTGCTGATGACTGTACCTAAAAAATAGCAACATGTTGTTTATGACTGGATCTGAAAAAAAGAAGCAGGTTGTTGTTGATGTCTTTCTGAAGATCTGATGACTGATTGTGCATTGCATTGTTCATCATATTTTGAATACTTTGTTTTGTTACAAAATATTTGGATTTAAATAATATATCTAAATTAATATTTCCAAATATTTAAATGAAATTCATAATTCAAAATTCAAAGCATTTGTTCGAATGATTTATAAATCCATCATGTTTTCGAATCCATGTACTGTTTCAAAAATCCATGCTTTGTTTTCTAAAGCCATGTATTGTTTTTCTTCCCATGGATTTTGAAACCCACGTGTTTTTTTAAAAAACCATGCTTCATTTCTCCTTTTACTTTCCTTTGTAAATTTCCTTTTACTCCTATAAATATTTAGATGGATTTCCAAAGCCATGTGTTGATTTACCTGCAACTATAAATCAATTTCACCCCCCTAAATTATTTTTACAAACGTAAGTCTTATTTCACTTATCCTCCTATTCATAAAACTCATTTAAATGAAGCTCATTTTTCTCACTTTTCTCACCTGTAAATTAGTTTCATATGATCACAGAATTTCCCTTTTATTTTCTCTCATGAATTTATTTTCTTGCACCCATGAATTCCTTTTTACCTGTAGCTATAAAATTATTTTACTCTGCTTTCCATTCGTGAATTCCTTTAAAATCGTGTTCACCTCATCTCTTTCACTCAGCTTCCCACCCACATAAAATTTATTTCATAATCATATGAAATTACATTCCGAAGTTACCCTCTTTGGTAAAATGTTATATGGGCTAGGGTGTCTAAAATATTTTAATAACCCTTGATTTTCAATTACATCCTTTGACATTGGGGAAAATTAATGCATGAGTGCAGGGTGGGCCACATGACATGGGGAAAGTCAATGCGTGAGTGTGGGGTGGGCCATAGGCTTTGGCTTTATAAATTCTCACTTATTCTTTCCTCTTTGCTTTCTAGTTTTTAGTGCAGACTTCAACTTTCTCTTTCTTTTAATTTGGATGTTGGTTTGAAGCATCGATACATCATTGTAAAGTTGATTATGAGTAGTTACTAATGGGAATACCTGCAACATGATTATATCCTAACATTGTTATGCAAAAATATCCCTAAACATCATACTTTGCCCCTTTTTGGAAATAATTTGCAAGATAAAATATTATTTACAACATCTCAAATATAACAATCATTATCTATAATCAAGTGATACTATAAAAATTATAGGACCCTAACAGTGGCTCTAGTTGGGGATGAAACTCTTATTGTGAGGTGTTAAGAACACTATAGGCTGGGGATGAAACTCTTCTTGTGAGGTATTAAGAACACTATAGACTAGTAGTCTAATCCATTAGGTTGATCCCAAATCTACAACATTTTCTATCATAAAATCTATGTGACTTAAAAACTCTCAAACTAAAATCAAAACCATTCTGCAAACTGAAATTTGAAATATACACGGAACAAAAAGATGTACTACTATTTGAAACTAAAATCGAGCATAATGGTTGAAAAATATGCAAGTACGCTCAGAGTACTGAGCTTATTTTCACACAGCTACCTAGAAAATGCAGCTACCTAGAAAATCATGTTGAATGAAAAAATTAAAAAATGCCAATCAATCTACTGCATGTTGAATGAAAAAATAAAAAAATGCAGCTACCTAGAAAATCATGTTGAATGAAAAAATAAAAAAATGCCAATCAATCTAGTCAAGTAGCTACTGAAATAAGTGGACTTCTTGACTTCTTGTTAGCAAAATGAAAAGGACAACTTGACTATTGGTACATAAAATCAAAGTTGTAATGTGTAATGACAATTGGTGATGAATTGAGTCCTTATAGTGAAAAAATGGTTGAACACTTAAGATGAAAATAAGCTCTGTAATTTCCGTCATGATCAATAAAGGTATGATTAATTAGTTTACCTTTCAAGCCTTCAATGATAATTTGAAAATGGATGTTTTTTCTAGTTGTATCCTCATTGTTAAACCTTGACTCCAACTCAATAGTTTCAGTCTTGTGCTAAAAAACAAGACTCTCATCAATATGCAAATCAAAAGGAAATACAATTTCCTTTTTTTTCGGAATCTTGGAAATTATATGAATGAATCTGAAAATCAGAAAGTTCAATACACTTCTTAAATATTGGAAAATATATGAATGAATGAATCTGAAAATCAGAAAGTTTAATACACTTCTTAAATATTTCACAAATTAACTCAAGAAAACAAATTTTACCTTCACGAAAATCTTTTCTTGTTTTCAAGAAATGAAACACTACCATTGAAAAAGCTTCATCAATTTGAAAATTTGCTAACTTATCCCTGAATTCTTTTAAAACTTCACCATATATAGAGTTTACCACATACCCTGTCATGTTGCTTCTTAAGAAATCCGATCAATGGAGTACCCATGATTTTTTTGAAAATCTTGATTTTTAACATTGGAGTCATCCTAAAAACTTTGAATCTTTCGATACTTGAACCATGGAGTTGCGAGGTGAATTGTTTAGGCTTCTTGTGTCTGATCACTGTCCACCATAGTAATCATATCTAGAACTTTCTACATTTTTTTGTGGAACATGAAAAATGCATATCCCAGTACAGTCACCAAAATGTTATCACTCTGTAATATAATAAAGATAGGAAATAATTGCAGAGGTAACCACAAAACCACTCTGGAAGTTGGGATCTAGCTCTGCCAGCTTTAGATAGGGATCTCTCTTTATAATTTAACATTGTTCGACTGAATATATTAGGCTAGTTATCAATTTCAGATTTGGGTTTTTGTGTTGTTTGCAGAGGTAACCACAAAACCACTTTGGAAGTTGGGATCTAGCTCTGCCACCTTTAGATAGGGATCTCTCTTTATAATTTAACTTTGTTTGACTGAATATATTAGGCTAGTTATCAATTTCAGATTTGGGTTTTTGTGTTGTAGGGTTGAGATAGTGGAAATTGATGTGGCCCGTCCACGTGGCCCCTCTCCAACTCACCTACCCGCGGTACTTACGAATCTGGTATGTTGATTATAGTTGATTTGTAATCGTTTGGATCGGTCCGAGTTTAATTATGGCAGTACGTCCTACCTACCCTCTGGTACCTTGCCCCTTCTGCGGCTAACACCTGTCCGCCTTGATTAAGTGGAAACCCCTAATCCTCCCTTTCCTCCTTTTGTTGATTCTTTTCGCGCTTTTTGGTCATTTGGCACTGTGAGCTTGCTGTTCTGCAACTTGGTCTCAGGCTCAGCTCTGGCTTGGAGAAAACCAGTCGATACTTGGTCATTTTCGATGGTTCTCTCACCTGAATACTTGGTTTTCCACCGTGGTTTCACCTGGTTACTTGTTTCTCGTATGCGACGGTAAGTGGTAACTCTGTCCGTGGTTTTGTTATTGAGCTCTTCTCTGGTTTCTCGGTTGGCTTGTTCTCTGTCTGAGATTTTGGTTTGCTTGGTCACGTGCTGTGTCTTTATGGTTGTTTCTCCATGTGGATGATTTCGTTGTGCTCAGAATCGATGCATGCTCGGTGGCTCGCAACTCCTGGTGTCGGACATTCAACTCTTCGATCTGGTAAGTCTAGCTCTCTGCTATATTTTCGTTTCTACTCCTTGAGTAATTACTGACCAGTTTGGCCCCTCTGTGGTCAGGTATGGTCTCGGTGAACAAGGAAACTATTCACCCACAGGTATGGCAACTACCCTCTCTGTTAATCCTCGTTTCTGGTCCTATTGCAGTCCTTTTGTTGTGAAGTTATGGCATCGCATTTGATTCAGGGTTTTATCTATTCGTCAAACCCTAACATGGTTGCATTTCTTCCTTGCAGGTGACGGCTCTATGGTCATACGCAACAGACTACAGCTTCATATCCCCGGGTAGCTCTGTTCCTTCTGTTTGGTTATTTTTTGAGTTAGGTTTACCTGTAGATTTGCTTGGTCTATACCCTAGGAACCCTGTTGGTCTTCGGCCATGTATGGCATTTCGTGTCTATATTTTTTTATTGCTGTAGGGTATAGGCTTTATGTATATCTGGCTGTCACGCCTGTGTAATATAAGCGTCTTGGGTATTCTTTTGGCCACGCCTGTTTAGAGGCGGAAAGGGCTCGACCGTTGTTACGATTCAGTTGTAAATTCTTTATTTAATACAGATCTGCAATTGTAATATATATATATGCGTCGGAAATTTTCAATTTCGTATTCAGTTCTTATGGGTTTGGTTTCTTACCCGGTTTCAATCTGGGAAAGTCCAACTCTTCGCTCCACTCTTCGTTTGCTATGCTGTTGTCTTACATGCTCTTCGCTTCACTCTCGGTTTTCTTTACTGTGGTCTTGTCTGGTGTCGCTATGCGCTCAGTTGTATGGGATGCTCTCTGTAGGTTCACCTGCACTGTCACTTTGCTATGCAATGGTTTACATATGTTTGATTCTGTATTAATGCCTCTCGGTATCGATATTGTTTGTTACAATAGTTTACACAGAACTTCTATTTGTCAGAAATGCGAATTGTACAGAACGTAAATGCTTTATCTATACATTCATTTGTGCACAGTAATTTCGAAATGAAGGAGAAAAGGAAAAAAAAATCTCTGTCTGTTTCTTGTATTATTATTTCTCTGTTGCTTAGCTGCTGAACCCCTGTAGGATTTCGATTTTTTTCCTTTATACATTTTGAGGGCATTCGGTAGATAACTGTCAGCAATTACCTTGTACAATTGGTTATTAAATTATGTTTTCTTGTTTCCAGTATTCGATATTTTATAAAACCGACTTTGCCTATCTTTCACTGTGGTCCCACAAAGGGTGATTGAATACATTATTTGCACTAATCTAATTTATTAACTACAATTAATTACTGATAGCTACAGTAAAGTAAACTAAGTAAGATTTCCCAATAGAAACTAAACAGACTGTGATTGACCTTGTAAGAAAATAAAATGAAACTAAAAAAAAAACTTGACAGTCTTGCTATCCGTCCTCGAACTGTTTAACCTTCCCAGTCTTCTTCTGAAACTCTGTCCCCGCTGTCTCGGTCTTCGCCCTGTCGACCAGATGCTCCTGCATTAGGCTGCCGGGGTAAAAGAGAGTTCTCATGGCTCCGTTCCATGAGCTCCTCCACCGAGTATCCTGCCTTTCGAATCTGTGCTTCGTCGAGCCAGGAACTATCCTCTAGAGGACGGTCCTTCCACTTGACAAGATAGCGCAGATACTCCTTTCTACGTGTCCGTTTGGCTACCTGTGTGCTGATAATTCCTTCAATTTCGTGAGTCTTAACCGATGGTAACTGTTTTTTCCAAAGACTGCTCTCGAACTGGGTGTCCCGTTGCGGCTGTACCATGTTTTTGTCTGCTGCCTGGGCATGATATGGAAACAGGTCTGCCACGTTGAATATGGGCGATATGCCTATATCAGGTGGCAGCTGAATTTCATATGCATTCGCTGAAAATTTGCGAAGGATTTTGCATGGGCCGATTTTCTTAAACTTCAACTTATTGTACGTTCCCTTAGGAAATCTTTCCCGACGCAAATGCGCAAGCATGTCATCTCCAACTTCGAAATGTACCTCACGCCGTTTGACATCTGCATGCTGTTTATATTTCTTTGTGCTGTCCTGCAACTTCATTTTAACTTTCTCGTGCAGTTCGCTCATTGCTTCGGAAAAATCTTCCCCGTCTGCACTCCTCCTTTCCAGCTGTCCTAAGTCCCGTAATTCATGTACTCCTCGCGGATGCATACCATATAATATTTGGAATGGGCTTAGACCTGTGCTCCGATTGGGCGAATCGTTGTAAGCGAATTCGGCCTGGGCCAGAGCTCGATCCCACAATCGCGAGTTTTCTCCTGTCAAACTTCGCAATAAATTGCCCAAACTTCTGTTAACTACTTCCGTCTGTCCATCAGTCTGCAGGTGATACGCGGAACTGAAATTTAACTGTGTGCCCAGCTTTTTCCACAGGGTGCGCCAGAAATGCCCTGTAAATTTCACATCCCTGTTTGAAACTATAGTCCTTGGTAAGCCATGTAATCGAACTACTTCTATGAAGAAGAGGTGTGCCACATATGTGGCGTTGCTAGTCTTCTGGCACGGAATAAAATGAGCCATTTTGGAAAATCTATCCACCACCACCATCACTAAATCATAACCCCGCTGTGTTCTGCGCAATCCCATGACAAAGTCAATACTGACTGAATCCCAAGGTCTGCTTGGAACTGGTAGGGGCGTATATAACCCAGCATTCTGGCTGTGCCCTTTCGCCAGTTGGCAGATTTTACATCTGGTCACATATCTCTATACATCTCGACTCATTTTCGGCCAGTAGTAAAAGTGTCCTAGCTGTTCCAATGTTTTATCAACGCCAAAATGTCCTGCTAAACCTCCGCTATGCTTCTCTTTCACTAAATTTTCCCTCATTGAACAATCTGGAATACATAGTTGTCCACCACGAAATAACAACCCGTCCTGCAAATTAAAATCCAGCCATGGACTTGTATTTCATAAGACAGGATTCTGGCATGCCTCAAAGGCTTCTTTGAAATCTGCGTCCATCTTGTACAAATCCTTCAAATACTCAAACCCCATTACCTGTATGCCGCTTTCCTGTAAGAGCAAAGCTCTTCTGCTCAAAGCATCCGCCACTTTGTTGGCTTTTCCACTTATATGCTTCAGCACGAAAGTAAAACTTTGTAGGGACTCCACCCACTTGGCGTGCTTGTGGTTCAATTTGTGTTGCTGCGTTATGTACTGTAACGCAGAATTATCAGAGAACAAAACAAACTCATTGCCGAGTAAGTAGTGCCTCCAATGCTTCAAGGCTTGAACTACTGCATAGAATTCTTTATCATATGATGAATACTTCTACCAGCTTTCGTTTAGTTTCTCACTAAAGAATGCCACAGGTCTGTCCTCTTGACTGAGTACAGCACCGATAGCTGTCCCGCTTGCATCACATCGGACCTGAAAAGGTTTGCTGAAGTCGGGCAGCCTCAAGATTGGCCTCTCTGTTATTTTCTGCTTCAGAAGTTGAAAACTGTCTTCTGCTGCTTTAGTCCAGCAAAAAGGTTGACTGGCCTTCTTGATGGTTTCTAGCATTGGGGCGCAGATTTCATTAAAATTCTTGATAAACTTTCTGTAAAAACTTGCTAAACCGTGAAAGCTACGTACCTCGAATAAACTCTTTGGTGACGGCCAACTCATGATCGCTGTAATCTTCTCTGGGTCCATTTTCAACTCATTCTCCGCCACTACGAATCCCAGATATACTAACTCCTTCTGTAGGAAAGTGCATTTCTTCAAATTGACCAGCAGTTTGTTCTGCTGCAGCTTCTCGAATACTCTTCGAATATGTTGAAGGTGTTCCCTTTTTGTCCTGTTAAAAATTAAAATATCATCCAGATAGACTATCACAAATTTTCCAATAAATTCCTTTAACATTTCGTTCATCAGTCTCTTAAATGTACTTGGAGCGTTACTCAACCCAAACGACATAACCAGCCATTCGTACAACCCTTCATTGGTCTTGAAGGCTGTCTTCCATTCGTCGCCTTCTCTAATCCTGATCTAATGATACCCACTTTTCAGATCGATTTTCGTAAAATACGCTGCTCCACTAAGGCAATCCATCATGTCATCCATCCTAGGCAAGGGAAACCTGTATTGGATGGTGATCTTGTTTATAGCCCGCGAATCTGTACACATTTGCCACTCCCCACCCTTCTTGGGCGCAAGGACTGTAGGTACTGCGCAGGGGCTTAAACTCCCTCTGATCAGTCCCTTGTCCAACAACTCCTGCACTTGTTTGCGCACTTCTTCATTATCCTTTGGACTCATTCTGTACGCTGCCTTGTTTGGTAAACTTGCTCCC
>APFE030887405.1:0-23542 GCA_000404065.3 Pinus taeda | reverse complement strand
CCTACAAATGACCCTCCATGCTCTTTAAATAGATATAATGGACCAATCGGGTGTTAAGCCACAGATCAAGTGTCGCTAATATCGAGGAGAGAATGAACCATCAGATCACTACATATCATGACCGTCGGATTGTAAGTTACAAAAGTACATAGTAATGAAACACAATTTACCTAACTCTACACTAGACCATGTTATACTTAACTATTTCCTATGTGTCGAAATATCCTAACAATGTGGATGTTGTTTTTGGATACCCTTGGATGGAATCTGTTGATACTATCAATATTAATGTGCAGAAGAAAATCTTGAAGCTCTGGTATAAAAAGAATAAAATTACATTCCAAGATATTTCCATCAATAAACAGGTAGAGTCCAAGGAGGTTGAAGCAGAAAATGTTGCAGGTACTGACACATCAGATGAGGAGTTCGTGGTTTAAGTAACACTGGAAGATAAGCAACAACCACAGGTGCCACAACAAGCACCAGATACCAATCAGGCTCCATTAGGTGGTGAATTAAAGAAATATACACCGTTGGTTAAAACTTCAGCATATCACCACCCACATCTCCCAGCAAGAAAACAACTAACAAGATGGCAACAAATTAGCAACAAGGACAACAATCCTGCACGACAGATAGAGAGGTGCAACGATCCACCCACAGCACATCAACACAGAGGAACTGCCAGGATCAACTCTCATCTCAAGCGAGTGAGGCACCGGCTAGATCGAGTAATAAGTGGATTACTCTTTTGAGTAGACCTTATTATTTGTGTTCTTCTTATGTTTCGGGGACGAAACATGTTTAAGGGGGGTGGAATGTAGTATACCTAGAGGGGATATTATCGGGTACATAGGGAGGTACCCAAGGGAATAATGTAATAATGTGATGGGCCATCATTAATAAATAAAGTGGTTAACCGCATCATGTAAGGGACCACAAGTAGTTATAAATAATGTGATAAGCCCATGGTAATGTATGTATAGTGTTGAGAGACCCATGGTATTATATGTATGAAGCCTATATAAAGGCTAGAGACTCCCCATTAAGGATGTCAAGGATTATTGTATTGGAAATGATATGGCTTGTGGAGTGTTCTCCTTCCTTAAGGAGTGATTATATGGTGTTACCCTACCTCAAGGGTTTTGATTAATAAAGAGAAGCATTTCTATATTTTGATCTTGTTATTTCTGGGCATATTTTCTATTTTCATATATTTGCAAGTCAGATCTCCTACATCCATAAATAATTTATCCAAATCTTAACCATTAGTATCCCCAACATGAATGGCTAGACCACATTAATTAATAAGTACCAACTACCTAATGGGCCTTATTCCATAAGGATGACCCTTTACCTTAGCTAACCACAAACCAATAACCTAGTTGACCATATCTAAAGAGGAAGGCCTTGTATGTTAATTAACTAACTCCTAATATCTCTAACTTATGAGATTTCACTTAATAATCAAATTGTAGAATTGTTATTGCCTTTGTCTATGAATCTAAGATGTAATGACTATGAAGCTACCCATGATCAAGAGTCCGAAGAAAAGAATCATAAATTAGAGAATTAAAACTAGATTATTGTAAAAGAGTATCCCTATGTTAATTAACTAGTTGATCCTTATATTAAGAAAATATACAAATATAAGTTCCTACTAGAGAGGTCCAAGAAATAAAACCATTTAAACACATGCCATGAATCTCTCTTTAAAGCAAGGAACCAAAAAAATGAAGTAATTAATTATTTATGTGCATAAAAATACCAAAGCAGAAAACACATGCAAGGAAAACAACACTAAATCCAGTGCATTGAAGCACATATGCACTAACAACCCTCATAATCTCAACTTAGTTGAGTACATGGAATTAAATATGGGTCCAAAGGAAAACCCAAAAGAAAATAAAAAGAGAAGACCATGTAGGTTGCTCCATAGAAAAAAATAAATAAATAAATTTACTTACTCCCCTAGTAGTGTTCATAAATGAAAGAAATTTCTCCATATAAAAATTTTAGTGAAGATGTCAATAATATTCTCTGTTGTGGGGAAATATCTCAGATTAATGACATTCCCATGAATTAGCTCTCAAATGAAGTACATATGAATCTAAACATGCTTGGTCTGCTACCAAATAACTAAATCTCATGGATCTAAATGGAACCCTAATTATCACAAAAATGACAAATGGGTGACAATACTAAATACTAAGATAATGTGCAAAATCCATGTGGCTTCAATGGCCATACTAATAGCTCCATGATACTCTACCTCTATGGTGTATATAATAATGGTTGACTACTTTCTCAACCAAAAGATTAGACCAAATACAAGATACAATAGGTAGCTTGAAGTGGATTTCATCTATAACATCACCTATACAATTTGAAAATGTATACCCCATTAAATCATGGTCACAACCTACTACATAATAAATTCTAAACGTGTTTGTTCCTTGACTATAGAATAGCATCCAGTTAGCTATCTTCTAATGAACACTCGAGGTTCCTGTATAATATGGAAATGAAACCAATAGCAAAAGATATGTTGGTCCTAGTATGTGTGAGGTAAAGAAGACTCCTAACTAGTGGTTTATATTGGGTGTTTTCAACCAAGGGTGATGGATAGGCAACCTTGAATTTGATGCCAAGGAGAAAAGGAGTTGCAACAAATTTTCAATTATTCATCTAATATTGTGAGAGTAGATCCATAGCATATTTGAAATGAAACATAGTGATCCTAGAATCAGATTGAGTGATTTGAATCCTAAGAAAATAATATAGCAATCCCAAGTTTCTCATTTTAAACATATCATGCAAGGTAGTTTTTACAATAGCAATGGATGAGGAAGAGTTTTCAATGATAAAGAGATCATCTACATACAATACCACTAACAAGAGAGAGTAATATTTCCATGGAATGTAGACGTTGGGATCCAAATGGAATTAGGAAAGTTTATGAGAGAACGGGAAGGAATCCATCTTGGCATACCAAGCCTAACGGGATCATTTGAGGCAATGTCAAGATATTGATAGCATGCACACCATTTTCGAGTCTTATGTGAACCCATGGGATTACGCCATGTGAAAATTTACCTTAAGAACCCCATGAAGAAATAAAATCTTTACATACACTAGTGAACTTCCCAACAATGATATGCAATAATGATTAGCATAAGCTAGATTGAATCCATATTTGTAATAGGTGAAAACATCTCATTATAGTCAACCCCAAATAATTGATAGAATCCTTTTTCCTCCTATAAAGATTTGTGCTTGTTCAACAACCACCATACACTCCAAACTTTTTTTGGTATATCCACTTACGCCAAACAATATTTATTCCTTTAGGAAGGGGAACCAAATCCCAAGTGTGGTTCCTCATTAACAAGTTGTACTCCTACATAGTTGTCTCCCACTCAAAAATTCCAATAGCATCTTGAAAATTTTCCATATATGTGGCCATACCCATATAGAATTGGAATGGTAGAAACTATTTCGTAGCAAAGACTAGATGTGGAGCTCATTGAAACTAAGAATGCATCCATCTGGGGTTTGTTGAATCTTTGACCAAATCACCTACTGCTTGTAGCATTTCATGTACCTAGTATGGTGCTAAAACAAGAGGTATATGAGGAGGATCTATGGCCTCTAAATATATAGCAAAAACCTCATCATCACTCCATCATTTGAAGATAAAAATGCATCATCAAGAATCAACCTATGTGCATCATTAGCTTTGTTGTCAATAGAATTCACTATAAAATTGGATTGGTTGCAGATCACAAATCATCCTGAGAATGACTTGAGGAGATCTCTCCAAAATGAAAAATCCTATTAATAACCAACTAATTATAATGGGGTTGAGAATCTGATATCCCTTAACCCCATAAGGATATCTCACAAAAATATAAGACTGCCTCTATGGATCTAATTCCCTATGTTTCTTTATAGGAATGTGAGCCCATGCTTGAGAACCAAATACTCTAGAGTGTTTGACAAAGGATTTTCAACTATTCCAAGATTCAAAATGAGTGACTCCCTTCAAAGATTTATGGGGAACTCTATTATAGATGTAACATAGAAAATGAATGGATTATGCCCAACACTTTTGAGCAAGAGATCAAGACAACAATGTGCAATGTGGAGTGTATGGATGCAAATCAATGCCTATAGAAACATAAAATCGCTTAAAGTTGTTTTTTCACACTCCACCTCATTATCTATACATAGAATTTTAATGGAATTCCCAAATTATTTCTCATAACGATATTTGGAGCCCTCAAAGGGTTCAAAACTTTGATTTTTTCTTGATAATGTACGCCCGTGTATACCTTGAATAATCATCAATGAAGGTAAATGCATATTTGGCCTTGTTGATAGAAGTGTGGGGAAATGGACCCATTAGATCATTATGAACCAAGTCCAGAACATGGATATTCGTCCATGATTTACCCTTGTCAAATTTTTCTGGTATATGTTTTCCAAGTACGCAACCTAAAACAACGTAAAATTTGAAACGGGAACTATAAACTCAAAACAGGAACTCTAGCCAAAAATCCCCAAAAAAACATGAAAAATAGTGCTAAAAATGAAAAGTGTGTATTCTGGAACGATGTTTTTTTGGCTAATTTTCAACATATTTAAAAAATGGCAGTAAAACCAATTTTTTTGTGC
Organism: Pinus taeda; assembly: GCA_000404065.3. Taxonomy (NCBI): domain Eukaryota; kingdom Viridiplantae; phylum Streptophyta; class Pinopsida; order Pinales; family Pinaceae; genus Pinus; species Pinus taeda. The sequence goes on along the minus strand of APFE030887405.1, from coordinate 18,865 downwards.
AAAATAAATGAAAAAAACACACTAATGTTTTTGGTAGAATAACAGTTTTCTTTCCCATGTATAATTTCAACATTTTTTAGTAATGACGATAAAGATAAAATAATGGGATCTGAAACACATTAAATTTCTAGCAGTTTTCATCCATGTTGTTAAACATATAATAACATGACGCTAAAGACCACCAAAATTCTAATTTTTTTCAACCATAACATTAAAGATAAAACAAATTAGAAAATTTTCAACCATAACATTAAAGGTAAATCAAAATTGGAAAATTTTCAACCATAAAATTAAAAAACTCTACGTTTTCAACACATTTATACCATGCCATTATGAACAAATTACATGACTAAATTAATCAAAATGGCAATAGTTGTAGATTGAATAAAACATAAATTATATCTCTAAGTTATTGTACATAAAAATGGCTCAACTTCATTTAACATCATATGGAAATCAAAAAGTTTATTTCAAAATACGATGCAAAAATCAGTTATATAAATTGTCTTAAACAATTATTCAAAATCACTCATATTTTCTTGCACACCACCAGAATTTACATCTTCAGATGAATGATTGGATGCAAATGAAGATGTTCCATATTCTTCTCTTTCATCAACTAGTGACCCATCTGAGTCCACATGCATGCCCACCATTTCAGGTTTCAAAACTCTTCTGGATCTATGACTGATTTCAGCAGACTTTCATCTCAACATTGTTTCTTCTGGTAACAACCTCTTCAAAATCTCTATCATCTGGAAGCGAAGAGTTCCTATCTTTGTTAAATTGAAATCATAAACAAGTATGTCAACATCCTCCAATTTTAAGAGGTCTCCGCGACGACGATTTATATTTGTACCCTTTCTTTTTTTCTTTCCGCCAATTTTTTTATCAACTACCATCTCTGGCTTGTACACACCATTGAATGGGTGTGTATTTGTGGCATACCAATGTACTTCAACACCCAAAATATCTTCATTTTTTGTAATGACCTTTATAACCTTAGCAACCCATAATGGATAGCCATAGGCATCTCCATTTGCTAGCACTATAATCATGCAACCCTCCTCAATGTCCTGTATTGAACCCTTGTAAAGGTCTTCCATGGCTTCACATGATGCACAAGATCTTCTAGAACCAATATACATTTCTCTTTCCTCTACCTAAGAAGAATTAATAATACCTTGAGATTGTTGTTTTTCAACAATGTTTCTTTCCTCATGTTCATTTGACACATTTCGTGGCCAAATAAATGGAGTTTTAAAAGGTATATATTCATTTGTTGTTCTTGAAATGATATCACTTTTATTATTGAAAAAAAGACTCCCCCCAAAGTGAATCAGCAATATCAAAGTACTCATATGTATATCTAATACATTTTTTAATTTCTTCTAGGAAATCAGAATAATTTATATCTATATTTTGCCTTCTTGCATTATGAACTTCAGTAACTGATTGTAATAAAATTATATCTGACGCAAATATTGGATGATCTGGAATGAACTTCAAAAATGCCAAACCTGATGACGGCGCCCGTTCTACAGTAGTTGAATAATTCTTGCCCCATATTAGTGTTTTCCTATCAATTTCTTTTACGTGAAATTGGTGTTGGAAGCTAATGTCATTAAGTTGTTCAAGGCATTTCTTCTCACCATGTGATCCTAGAATAAACCTCTGCATGTCAACAGTTTCTTCCAACACATCAAAAATAGACTCTGGCATGTATGATTTCTTAATACATTCAATTAATGATGGCAAGTTCCCAACATCCTTCCTCCTCAATGTGACTAAAAAACGACTGAACATCTAATCAATATGGTCATCAGTGTGCCCAACAAGAAAGAAACCAACCTTCACCTTCTGAAAATTTCTCAATTCAATAAGCATGTTTAGATATCCAAAAACAATCTGATTTTTGTTTTCACGACAAGTGTTGTCCAATTGTAAATAGAAAACTTCAGGAAGATTACCAAACCAATGAGAAAGAACATCATAAATTATGGTTATTGTCAAATTTGCATCATTATGAATATTTGGAGTTGTGAAGTATGTCATTGGCAACGTTTTCCCATTGAAGACAATACAACCGACCAAGTGATATTGAATAAAATTTTCCTCCCGTAAATTTTTGGGTGTGCGAACAAAATGTGGTAGAAGTGTTTTCTTCTGGCCCATACCATCAATTATCAAACCCAAATATTTATTCGCATTATCATAACACTTCTTTTAATGCTTGTACAAATGTTTCCTTCACTTTTTTGTTGTTTGTGATGCTCTTGAAGCGCTTTGACAATGGAATCTACACAACATAAAAGAAATTCATTAATAAATACGTTTTCATAGTTGATGATTATACAATTTTAAAAACTAATGTTATGAATGCTTACCTCTTTCTGCCCCTTCACATTTATCCCTTTTTTATTTAAGAGAAGCACATGTACCGCAAACCCCCATCCTTGTCTTCTTAAGAATACTGACATTGTTGAATTTTGTCTTCCATATCTTCACAAAATATTGATATGTGATAAATCAACCATTTCCTTCAACACCTTCTGCATATTTTTTGTATAAGTTGTAGATTTCTGGTCTTGAGAAATTATCTGGAATATGTATTGTCTCTCTATTTGGCATACACTCTCCATGCTTTAAAAAGAAGTCTCTCATCCATGACATTGCAGTATTTGATAATGACCCAAATTGTCGTTTATGACGTACTTTTGAATAAAATGTGAGATCCTTGACAAAAATTACCCATTGAATGAAACATTTTGAAAGTCTTTCCACAGATAAATAAAGGCCCAATATGATAATCATAATTTGACAATGTAGATTGCATGCACCCCACTAAATATGACTTTTGCATGATTTTATTCATTGACAAATATTATCTCGTGTGAAGTCAAGGGAATTATCATTGGACGAAATGTGTGGGGAATTTCAAAAGTAAGTTTGATGAATTACTTTTACGTATTTCTATATTATAATTTCTTTTCAATATAACATATTGTTGTTGGTAGTATTTGTTATACATATCATTATATTAATTTTTTTACTTTATCTATTCAGTCACAAGGTTGACATGAAAATACGAGAACAAATGGTTAAATTGTTGAATGAAGATAGTTGGGATGATGTTATATGCAACTACCTAGATACAAGTTCTACATCAACACTAAAACATTTGTATCTTGCATTTAAAAGATATGTTGATTTATACATTCATTTTTATTCGTCTGTATACTATTTTTATTTTATAACTTATACATATATTTGTTTATTTTATTAAAGATGAAGAAGGATGCAAATGGAACACCAGATAGTTTCAGAAGCTTTATTGAAAAAATTAAAATCGAAAAACTGAGAAAGAAGCGTCTTAGTAATGTTGAACTCGATACAACTCTTACTCATTCATTTGGAATGGGCTTGACACTATTCAATATCAAACAATACATGGTGATTGTGAAAACATTGCTAAACTCATACCTAAAAGGGATTATTCCCTAGTTATTGCAGATATCCTCATGGTTTCAATATCCCAAATATTGGTTGTGATAGTGACCCTTATACTTATCAAACTCTTAATAAAGTGGTTGCAACGTTTGTAGAAGTCACGTCATCACCATTATGGAGATTTGTGACATTTCATTCAGACACACAATTGGCAATATTATTGACAATCTTCAAGGGGAAAACAAACTCAAGGATGCAGCTTACATGGTAAGACGTTGAAATTATATGTTTGATTAATGTTAAAAAAATCATTTATGTACAATTTAATTGAACTTTTACTATTTCATGTTACAGCCAAAAGTCAAATCTTATTAATTGTGAAGATCAACCAATTATAAGTGATTGTGAGTTCATCCATATTGAAAGTTGGACAAAAGATGATAGCTGTAAGTCTATGTTTCTTAATCGGATAGATGGAAAAATTCATAGCCAAGTACTAGCTTATGATGTTGTTGTAAAAAAACCAACATATGAAGATAAAGAAGCAGAAGGGGAGATAGTTAACATTTATCAAAAACCACAATTATAGATTAACTATCTTATAGACTTATGTTCAAATAAAGGAGATTGGGTTCTGGATTTATTCTCAGGCTCGGGTAAGTTTTATTATATAGAATTGAATTTCAATATCTTCTTTATTAATTTATATGTCATTATACTAATTTACTTCATTATTTGTGCTTGATGATTAGGTACAACGCTACCATGTTGCCTACAAAAAAGAAGAAATTGCATTGCCATTGAAAAAGACCCAGTACGGTGCAAATTTATTCAGCAAAGAATTAATGCTCTTCAATTTCTTCCAGATGCAATGCAAGAAATTGGGTTGAGGAAAGGGGATTTTAATGAATCACGTGTGGAAAAAAAAGGCAAAGAAACCTCAACCACCATTAGATGGTATGATTGAAAAGGCATACATTAGGAGATTTGCAAACATCAAAGATCCATCAGAAGAGGACAATGAGCAAACTAAAGCAGAAAATATTGTGAAGGAAAACAATGATGAAACTCTAGAGGATGAAGAGTTTGAATTACGTGATATTATTGATTAAATTTAAGTTATGCTTGGAAATAAAGCTCATTTTTTGTAACAATTAATTAGTTAAACTTGTAATGTTTTGACTTTGACATTTTATAAGAAGAATAAGTATTCAGTTAATATTGTTATATGTTCAATATTTATATTATATGATTTTCGCTTTAATTTTTATGTGAATCGTTATTTTTCGAAAGAAAAAAATTGTGATTATTATTATATTTTGACATGAACTATTATTTAACCATTTTTTGTTATATTTTTCCTATAAAAATTGTGATTTTGACATGTCATTTCTAGCAAAAAAATTATGAAAATGTGTAATTTTTTTGTTATATTTATGTTCACAATATTTATTTTTATGTCGATTGTTAAAAATTATTGTTTTTTCAAAGACAATTATTTGATGTGCATTAAAAAATTAATTAACGATATTAAATATGTATAATATCCAAACTTTAAAATATTTACCTTTTTCTTTAACTATGCAAAAAAATAAAGACCTCGCTACAAAAAAAAAATAATAATAATAATAATTAATTAATTAAAAGAAAATCAAGAAAATATGAAGAAGAATAATACTACTTCAAAAATTGTTAAATTTAGAAAATAATTATTCACAATTAATACATTAGAAAATTTAAAGTCAAAAAATAAGCCTTTTAAAAAAAGGGTCTGATGCAAAACCAACACTTTTTAAAATTAGCATGCAAATCACTAACATTCTAAAAAATAATGTACATAAAAAAATAAAAATAAAAAAAATGTCAAAATCTATGCTAAACAAAATATTTGTATTATGCATCAGCACTTCTCAAAATTTGTTGATTTTTTTGCTAGCTCAAAAACCGAGTAATCGTATCAGTTCTCATTTCAAAGTTTACGTTGTTCTAGATAAACACTTTTAAAAAACTTAACATCTAACAAGCTCACAACCATGCTCTACTTTTTAAATAGTAGTAATTGAGATGGCCAAACCACTCATACAATAATCTACTCGCCTCGTCTGAATGAGTGAGAAGAAAAGTAGAACCTTGGGAACAAATTTTAATAAGAGGTACATCCTTTACTAGTGGTCATTTGTCATCTCACTATTGACCATAGAATCAGGTGTGAACTTAACAGGTATGCGTGAACCACAATGATTGATATGGTAGATGGATAAGGGATTGGTTGACAATGAAGGCACACAAAGAATATTTTAGAACGTCTTTTAATCCACATCAATAAATATTCTCCCACAAACGTCAACAAGTGTACTATCCCACATTAAGATATCTAGCATAATACAAGGCTCCAAATATGAAAAGTGACCTTCAGATGAAGTCATGTACCATGATGCACCGAAGTCAAATACCCATGAAAAAGGTTGAGATGCAACAGCTACAAGTAATAGAGTTTATACTTTTCTTTTCCCTTTTCTTTCATGTGCCTTTGAAGATACTGTATGTCAGCGCCTAGATTTGCCTCAGGCTGGAAAGGCAAGGTTTTAGGTCCACATCAAACCACGCTCAGCCTCGTAGCTAGCCCTACGAGGACAGAAGAGGGCTCTCTCTAGGTCAATCTCGGCAAAAGATAATCGATGGGGCTCGAGATGGCTAATATTAGGCTAGGTATGAAGTACAAGGATTTGAATTGAGTTTTGGGGGGTTTTGAGTCGGAAAAAGGGAAAGGCAAATTTGGGTCTGAGGATGAGACACAGTGTTTGCAGAGTTCTGATTGGGGCAAGGAAGGCAATCGTTTTGATTCTTTAAGAGTGAATAAATGGATGGACCAGACCGGTGAGGAGCCAAGGAGGGAAAGAGGGTCTCAAGAGTCCTCCTCAAACAGATGAAAAGATTGAAAATTAAACAAACTTCAAAGCAGAGCACAGCAGTCCAGTGAATTCTACCTTAATCACTCATTTGTTTAATTTTAGAAGCAAAGAGAAGGGAAAATGATACACATAAACATCAGTGAACTTAAAATTACATAGAGGAAAACACCATCAAAACACAGAGCCACATGGATCCCAACAAGTGCTGCAAAACCCTGGTCTTTCCTTAGCCAAAAATACAGAGGTAGAATGTACAATGATGTGCCAAGCAATCCCAAGTGTCCAACCCTGAAAATGACTCAGAAGATACATGATATAGACCATCATAACCCACTCCCATGCCTCTAGGGGTCGAGCTCATCATTCTAGGAGCTGTTTCAACCAATTATAAATAAAGCACTAAAATCTAGGCAATCAAACAACTTGCCTCTATAAGGTAGGAAATTGATTCATTCATTAAATTTTCACTTTTTAATGAATGAATCCTCTAGAATAAGTAAAAATATGCCAATATTACATCATGATCCTTCAATTACATCAAGATAGGTCAAAAATTACATCACAAAGCAAAACTAGTCAAACTGGCCAAATTTCTGAGCTGGAAGGTGAAAAATTGGGCAAAAATCCTCTATGCGCCATGCCAAAACCTCTATGCATCGCGCCACTTTGGCGTTGAATTTGAGGCACTTCCCAAAGTCCAAATTGAGCTCAAGATAGCTTGTTGGAAATCCCTGCCTGTCCACTTTCCAACCCAAGTGGAATTTTTCAATTTGGTGTCCATTTTCCCCTCCAAAACTTCAATTGCCCAAGATTTCTTCCTGTGTGTCAAAATAGGGGCAGTGAGGTCATTTTTTGAGTGTTTTTGACCTCTTGTGGACTCAAAACTCGCCCAAACTTCTTGGCCATGCACCAGCAGTCATGATTTTTCATGCCAAATCCAAAAATATAAATTTTTTTCTATTTGGAGCCCTCTAGCAAAAGCGAGCGCCACGTGGCGCGACGCACAGGGAAGCAAAACCTGTTTTTCAGTGCAAAAATTTTCAAAAAAACAAAAATTGCTCCAAATTTCTTGAAAATTGGGTTGTACCTTCTCTATAAAGTGTCATGCTAAGCTAAAGAGGCTTCCACCAATATCCGAAGACAATCATGCTCCTTTTGCCTCTTTTGCTTCCTTATTGTCTTCTTCAATTTCGCCTTCTCTCAAGCCAAGACTCTCGATCATCATTAATCTCTTGTTCCAATAAAGTGAGCTCGATCCTCCGCCTTTGGGCAGCTTGACGATTCTCGCGGATGTTTTGCAACTCCATGATTTCCTGCTGATCTTCGAGCTGTTTGTTCCTCTGCTCCAAATATTTCATAGTCCATTTAGCCCTCTCCAAGCCAAGGGACAAGGTTATGGTCTTTGTTTGGTACTTCTGGATGATCTCTCTAAGATGTGCATTTTGTGAGCCCATGTTTGTAACATCATCCTGAACGAGAATGAAATCAGTCTCCCGCTCACCTGAAGGCCCCTCGTCCTGCATTTGCCTCTTGCCTCTGTCGTGTACCTGTGATGCTGATGTCGGAAGCGAGGCCCCTTCCACCCCGGGTGGAAATAACACTCACTTTGCTGCTTCAAATAACTGCCTCGTGCCCTTCTGATATGTAATGAAGACCGGTATAGTAGCATTGTGTGGATCATGGCCCTCTCGCTGATGAGAAGGTCCACCAGTCTCATGCCCAACCTCTGAAGGTGCTCTGAAAAAGTCACGAGAGATGAAATCATTCCAAGTGATACCCTGTAATCCAAGTTGATGAACCACCAAAATCTTGATGAGAGCAAACTGGCAAATGTTGTTGAACTGTTGCTCAGGGGTCTTGTGCCGCACAAGGGCGGTCATGCTCTCTATGTTCCGGCATATGAAATAAGGAATGTTCATCATCCTTACTCGGGTGAAATGCATGAGCAACCTGATGTGATAAGCATATACACGGAAGAAGCGACCTTCACAACTGAAATACTTCATGATTAATTTCATTAATGGAGCATATTCATCTTTGAGATATCGGAACAGGAACACTCTCTTGAGCTGCCTCAAGAAACCGGGTTTAATATATGGCTCATAATGTTGCCGGTCAATCTTCTGCTTCTTGTTCCATGGTTCTCCAATGTTTGGTATGCCGGTTGCTAATGAGATAGAATTTGGTGTAAGTGTAAAAGTGACACCAGCCAAAGTAACTCGATCACCATGTAAATGTAATGCAAATAAGCGAGCCAACTCATGATGGACTTGAACAGTAGCAACCTTCTCGCAAAATTCATAACATTACTGAAACTGAAAACAAGAGATGGCAAGAGGGCAGGCCTGCAATTCTGTAAAGGTGGTCGGTTCTTCTCTAACATGTCTGCCACCTTTATGAGGCCTCCGGGGTGCATGTCCCTCCGTGGGTGAGTCACTTTGGGTCTCTACTTCATAATCGGATGAATGACTGGATGACATAACTGCCGCTGTACAAATTGCCTTGGAGAAAAAGATGCTGGTGATAAAACTGTGTTGGACTGCTCTGTTTGTGATGTGGTTGAATTCTGCCACCAAGGGGAAAATTTGCAACAAGGGACTGTTAGGAATGGGGGAAAATAGTAGGGGGATTAGGGACTATTGGGGATAGATTTGTTAGGGAAATATGGGAGAGGATTTGGGATTTATGTGTGGGAATAGGGTTTAGTAGTTTTTTGGGGATAGGGAAGAATAAAATCAGAGAGAATATGGAATAAGGGAGAAGAGAATGAGGGAAAGAAGGGAAAATGGAATGAAGGAGTGAGTTTGGTAGCAAAGTAATGATCTTGAAAACCCTAACAGCGAGTCTTCTTGAGGTATTGTAGAGGGAGGGTTTGATGTTTTGTTTCAACCATTACCATACATAAACCACCTCACAAAATTGGATGAAACACTAAGAAGAAGACTATACCTGGAAAATCCCTGTAAGTTCTAGGCAATTTGGAGAAATTTTAGGCAGTTTCGGGCTTTGGACTGTATGCGCCGCGCCGCATGCCCAGTGCGTCGCGCCTGTTCAAAAATGCACTGCACGATTTCTCCCATTGTGTCGCGCCTCCCCAGTGCGTCGCGCCACCTGCTCTATGCGCCGCGTTGACCCAGCTTCCTCCAACTTCACCCAAATTGTGCACTAATTCGCCCAATTTGCTTTGAATTGCTTCTCTTTGATCTTTGCATGCAAATGACATTGATCTTCATGGAAAACTCTTTATAAAGACATGGATTTGATTTTTTATTCTTGAAAACCCATTTTTGTAATGTTTGGCATTGGCACTTTTGACAATTTAATACAACTCTACGATTTGAATTTCCTTTTTGATTTTTGACTGAAATGATGAAATTCTTGGCAATTTTTTGCAGGAATAGCTGACATGGAATTTGACAAAGGAGACCAGGGCTACGCCTGAAGAATTCAACAACTGAAAATTTTTTCAAAATTATTACAAAAGACGAAATGTCGAATTTTCTTCAAAACAAAGTTTTGAAGAAAAGTCATGATCCATCCAAATGACGATGAAAATATGTGAAATAAAAACTTATTAAGAACCTCCCTCTGGCCTGCTGGCTTTATTGGACAGCTTGAAGACACAACTTTTGAAACCCTAGACCTAGTGACTGAAATGACACTTGTTGATCAAAAGACTAAAACAGGACTGTAATTGACTCAAAAACTTGATTTTAATGAACAGACCTGAGCCAGCAGTGCAAGGCATGAGGGGTAATGAATAACAGGACCCTTCCGTCAGATTATGACATGCTCCTAGCAGAATGCAACTGAGTGAATCGAGCGAGACACCTAAAAAATGAAATGCAATAAGAGAAATGATCTCTGACGGAGGGATGTAAAGACCAACTCTAACACTGTACATGCGAACTTTTCTTAACATAATCAAGCACCTCAATATTATTCTTAAGAAGTCGAATAAGATGATCAAGTTACTTCTTCATTCACTTGTATTCATCTTGCTTGAGCTTATTGCAATAGGCACACTTGACCCTTTGATTCTTATTCGCCCTTCAAATGAGAGGCCTTAGAAGCATTTTTGGATTTTTACTTCTTCTACTCATGGTGCTTTTAAGCTATGTCTCTCTAGTTGTCTTGGTTGTTATTCAATGCTTTTGAAGACTTAGTGTCCTCATTCACAGTAAGGGATATGATTTTGAATGCTTTAAAAGACACATTTTCACCAACTTATATTTCTCTAGCTAATGTACCACCATTAAGGGATGACATCTTGCAATCACTTATAAGAGCATTCTTGGTGGCACGAATGTGGAAACAAACACGGACTAATTATGACCAATTATTTTTCATTCCAAATGATATGGAGAAGTTAATTATGCTTTTGTCATTGTTAAGAAACATTCATGAAAATATACAGAAATTAGATGAACGTGAGATGTCTTTTTCATTCATATGATATGCATTAATACAATTTCGTTGACCCTTGGTTTTCTATCTTCCAAGAGGCCTCTTGGACTTCTCACAATTGTTGGCCTTCACATGAGGTTTTTTTCCTTCCATTCCAGTGAATAAGCCAAGTTTACATAACCCAAGAGGATTATGTTTCCAACATACCCCCTCGCCCTTCCCCCCAACCAAAAGGGTTGTATGTAAGCCCAAGAAGAGAATTGAAATACAAAAGTGTATGGAAACCAATGGTTGGATGTGCTCTTTGAAATGGTGGTTTAAGGAAGACCAACCAAATGAGGTAGCAGAAGATAAAGTCTTCTATTGGTGGTGGTTTAAGGCTGACCACCAACTTTGGAACTTGGCTCAAAGCAATGCCTAGAACAATTCTAAATCTGGCTAGAAGTTGAAGTCTTCAGCGAATGGAAGTGTTCCCCGATAATGGTTTAAAAATGACCACAAACTAATGATATGGGTAGATAAAAATTATAAAAAAAAAAATCTATCAGAGGTGGTTTAAGGTAGGCCACCAAACAAATCATGTTCATGGAACAAGTCTATCTCTGGCTACAGTTATGACTTGCACTTCCTGACTCTAGCTCTAGGTTCTAGCAGCAAACTCTAGTTCAGGTTGTGGCTCAGGCTCACTTGATATATCTTCGAAGCTAGTAGTTCACCAACAATACCCCCCCTGTCAGATAAAAGATGAGAATATGAAGATAATTCTATTGCAAGACGTGTCAATCATCAAGAATGAACTTGGAAGTATGATCGATATAGCTTCTTAGATGTTGAAGGCCATTACCAAGAAGCCATCCTTCTAAAGTGAATCTTCAAAACAAGCACATAAGAATTCAAAAACGCTCCCACATAACATGTCATTCTCCCTCCGCTGCTTTGCAGATATAGATGCGTGATTTCAATGTTCACCCTTCAATGTTAACCGTGACAATATTTACGCTTTGTCGTCCACTCCTCGACATTCTTTGACGCCAGCTATCTATGAAATATCTCATGTAGTAACTCCAAAACTGCATCGTAATGGTTTTTGCGCTAATAACTCATGTTATTCAATCTTTGAATATCTTACTCCAAAAAAAATTGTGATTTTGTGATTCCCAAACCATCCTAATTTATCCAACTCTGCATCAACTTTAAGCCACCCAGAGTCTAAGGAGGCATAAGGCAAAGCTTAACTGCCATCTATTTAGGCCAATTTCTGCCACATGACACCATTGTTGGCCTTGAAAATAGCTCCGACTAACCAAATTTTTGTCATCTATTTAGGCCAATGTCTGCCACATGACACGCATTGTTGGCCTCGGAAATAGCTATGAATAACCAAATTATTTTGTTTATGTTGATTAAGTAGCAGAAGGGATTGCAACATTATTGAGAGGCTTTGAAGCCAAGGATGCTCTATGTTGGTCTACATATGAAGCAAGTAAAAACAGGCCTGAATATTGGAGATTGTGCACGAGATGGAGATGTTGTGAATTCATATGAGAAACTTTCCCTGAAACAATGTGCCACTAACACAGAGGCATGAGACAGCGCGGGAGTGGAGTGAACTCGTTGAGAGGTAGAGAGAGGTCCAGATGATGCAAAGAAGAGTTAGCTTCCCAACTTTGACCGGTTCCAAAGGAGTGGAGTTGAGGGAACGTTAATTTAAGTAGCGCAGATCTAAAACATAGCAGGACTGAGCAGGTGGTATAGGACTTACACTGAGCAACGCAGAAAATCTAGCATCCAAACTGCACTTTGATAATATTGTTAGGAAACACTCTTGATAAGCTTGAGATGACATATTAATACAATTTCGTTGAACTCGATTTTCATCAAGTCTTTTGGACTTCTCATTATTGTTGACGTACACTTCCAAGAAGTCTCATGATTGTTGATGCTTCATTCACTTACAATGAGCCAATAATCATACAAGTTTTTCCAACAATCGTTATGCCCAATGAATCATTTTTGTATTACTTGATTATCATTATGGTTCTTCACAAACTTTTACAGAATCTTCTTGGTCAACACCTAACAATGTCCAATGACATATTTATTTGTCATGGAGATGAATTTGTTATAAACTCTTCATTATCTGCAAAAATTAAGCCTCTATTTTACTTTCAACTCATAAATGAAGCAATCAATAAATGGTGTGGTTCATTCTATCGAGCATCACATTGGTCAATTTCAAAAAGTAAAACCAAAAATACAATTACATATTTAATTTTGAAACGTGTACATATAAATATGATTGTCAATAATATGATTATTTTTTATTTTTTATCTACAACCTTTGGGAATTGATCATATCTAAGTGATCAAAAGAGATCAGAGATTATGTCATTAGGGCCAGCATCATCCATGTCTTAACTCTCTTGAAAATATCCAAAAATAACTACCCATCTTTTCCCAACTCCATCCCAGTGGTCTAAATCTCTTGTTCATCCTTGTAAACATTATTCTTCATTATAACTAATTTTTGGAAAAGATAATCTTTATTATTATATATTTGTGGAAACGAGACATTATCCTTCCGTCCTTTTACTGATTAACCCATGTTTGATATTTTTGCTCCACAAAAAATGGTATATTTTCAAGAAGGATTGTCCTTTACCCCTCACTAATACTAATACCATGTTAATTGTATGACAATTTTATTTGTTGTATATAATATTATTCTAATGTCCCCTAGTATGAAATATCTTTAAGTATTTTATTGAGTTAGAATGTAGTGTGGATATATTTACGGAAGCACAATCCATGTTGGTTAATTGGACACCTAATTCATGAAAATAGACACACACGCATTGATTAGTCTATATTTATATTAAAATCCTGAAATATTTTATGCAGTTAGAAAGTGGTGTGGATATATTTACCAAAGCACACTCCATGTTGGTTAATTGGACACCTAATTCATGAAAATAAATACATATATGTTTATATGTATGGTTTTTTTAATATGCAAGCAGTTTAAATTATATTGTCTTATTACATTGATTTTCTAGAAGATAATGTAAAATTTGAAGTCACAGAAAAACCATTTTTGGTTGGTTACAACTCCACATATTTAACTATTGTGATACTCCATGTTATTATTAACTATTGCGATATTATGATACTCCAAGACACCTTTTGCCTATGACTATATTGTAGGATGTAAAATAACATTGAGCTACATAAATCTCATTGACTTCTAATGTACAATCCATTGGAAGGCTTGAAAGTAACCACATACATACCATTGATTTTTAGAGTACAATCCCTATTGGGAGGCTTGAAAAATGTGGTATTGCTCATTATAAAGAATTAATCATCACGACTAAAATTCCTATGTGAGGATATATGTTATATGTTTTATTGGTTTGAACACAATAATATATATGATAATAGCTTGAGGTACAACGTTGCAGTGATGCACACAAAATAATACTTATAGTACTTATATAGACTAGTGTAGGAGATCTTAGTATGTCATTTTTCAATATTACAATGATGCACACAAAATAATACTTATACAAAATAGTGTAGGAGATCTTAGTATGTCATTTTTCTCGAGTTGATTTAAATAAGAATGTAGTTCTTACTACATGTATAACTATTTTAACCATAAAATAGAAATATTATATAATAAGGATGGCCTATAGCTTGAAAAGAGCGGGAAACTAGTGAATTATAGGATACCTGCTTATTTTTGCCTCTATCTATCTAGATGGGTGGTTTCTCTTTAGTCTCCCAATTTTAGTTTTTGCTTCATGTATTCACACGGGTGGTTTCTCTTTGGTCTCCAAATTTTAGTTTAGTTTTTGCTTCATGTATTCATATGGATAGTTTTTCTTTGGCTTCAAAAATTTAATTTTTGCCTCGTGTAAAGTCGGCATTTTTTTAATTCTCATAATGCTAAGCATATTACAGTGGGTAAAAAGCTACTATTTGGATCAACTATCATGCTCAACTCATTTTGACAATTTCAAAAATACGCGATGGAATCGCGTTTTATATAATAGCACCAGAATTCATGATAAGGTTTCTCAAAATTGATTAACATATTGCTTAATAATATCAAATCGCATAAACCGCCTACACAGCCAGTGCCGGTCTTTTCTTTATGGAGAAATTGCTATGAATTTTTCCACTCGCCATGTATGCTCTTGTGACTTCACAAATATCATCAAATAGTTACGTGCCTTTAGCAATAACATGATTGTAATTATATGAGGAAAAAAATGTGAACATGTGAAGCAAAAAAAGATTAACTTTACTATGCGATCAATAATGCATCAGGGCTGAGGTTTGCAAAAATAAATCGAAACCTAGTTCATAAAGTAGCAGTTATAAAAGTATTTTCTAAGTATATGCCCTTGGTTTTTATACATGCTTCTTAACAGAGACAAAGCTTTACATTCAGCCTAGAAGTTGAAACATATTTTGGTAGTGTTACAGGAAAGAAAGAAAATATTAATGTGGAAAGAAATCCCATGATAGGGATATGCCACTACAGTACGGTAAGATAGCTTGCAATTAAGGACGTCACATAGATAACAACCACGAGGAAGAGAAAGCCCACTATGATTGCAATTACAGACATCACAAAAGTAACAACCAGACATCAGAGAGGGCCCACAATTCATACCACTGAATTTTAAACTGTCATAACTCAACCTAGACACAGCCGATGGGCAAAAGCAATCCCCAAATTGGAACATAGGTCAGATACAACTATAACAGTTCTGCCCACCAGTTTCAGCATTACCATTGTCTCCTGGCCTTCCTTTTTTGGTAATTCCTACCACAAGAAATATTCCCCATTCCTGGAAACTCTGAAAAACAATCAGCTATATCAAAATCACCACCTGATTGCATCCACACAAAAAACTCCTCCAACAGAAAATCATCTAGGCCCGTATCCATGCTGTCATGGCCACTGCCTTTAGGTCTCCAGCTGCTCTCATATGCAGTTTTCTTCCCCCTAACAGAACTATTTTCGTGAAAAGTGGCCTTCTGAATGTTTGGCGGCCTATTCATACCCTGCTGAAAAAGGGAAATAACAACATATTGAGGTCAGCAAATAAACTTCTTAATATCTTTTGCTTATAATTTATGCCATAAGAACAAATAGAGAAAAGCAATTTGTATATTTTTCAGTTTATCCAGAATCCCAAGCAACAAATTACATTGCTTTCTGTCTCCATTTAAGTATAATCAATGCATGATTAAGAAGATGAAACAAATTTAATGGATAAGGAACAGTGTGAAAGAAATTGTTAGTTGAGGGTAAAGGCAAAATTCACACAAGCAGCCTCAGGTGTGTATTGAAAGGCTACAGTAGACATTTTCAACGCAAGTTGCAGTTATTCTATGAAGTTTTGAGACTTCTTTCTGATAGAAACACACAAAACCCACCGGACTCTTTCAGCTCAGCAAGTCCAACCTTACAACACCAAGGAATCAACCAAATTCAAAAAAATGATGCAGTATCAGTTTAAAGAGGAACATAGGTATCCTACCTAAGCATGCCTAACTCAAAGTGCGTCTTCTAAGACACTTGGATTATTTAGTTTACCCATAAGTTCCTAGATAATTCACCTTTACGACACTAAGGAAATAGCCAACTTCAAAATAATGATGCAATATCAGTTTAAAGAGGAACATGGGTACCTTTCCTATGCATGCCTAGCTCAAAGTGTATCTTCTAAGACACTTGGGTTATTTAATTTATCCATAAGTTGCTGGATAATTCACCTTGTTGGACTTCAATGCTCCAAAATATAACTATAGACTCTACAATCCTGAAGTGAATTCCAATAGCAATCCACTTCATTGCAATTCAGAAGTCCATGCAATTGTGTAATGCATTCAAACAGTTGCTTTAAAAATATGCTTCTCACATATTCCTCAAACTATATAGATTGAAATGTGTGGCTTTGCTTGTTTCGATTTGAATATGGTAGTTGGATAGATAAATAGGTATTTAATATCCTCGGGCCAATGCTAGTGTGATTTTGCAAAGCTTTTCATATTTATGATATCAGCAATAAAGATATCTTTGATTTCTTCATCAAAAAAATTTGATGGACTCTGTTCGGAACATAGGCCCTACCTATGAACAAATTTTCCCATTGATTTCGTCCCATGCATACTTCCAACAGCAAAAGTGATTTTTGAAGCTTGTCAATGTCTTCCGGAGGAGCATGATTCTCTTGGATGTCCAGTCACCTACATCAGAAGCCTTGGCTTGATATTTTACAAACATTCTTCAGGGGCAAACCAAGCATCCTGGATATTTTAATAGGCAACAACAACATATATACTGAGAATAGAGCTCTGGAAGTCTCAGTCTTTCGGGGGTTGATTGGTAATGTCATCAAGCCATTTTATGCCACAAAGAAGATATCATTAAGCTCCTGACAGTGAAATGAAGGCCTTCACAATCAATTTTTGTATTTGAGCTCTGAAAAACCTTAACTGTTGTTGCTGATTATTTTTTCACAAACCCTTTAAAAATTTTAAATGAAAATAATTTTGAATCTGCACCCTGTTATCCAACAAAATGGGTAACCCCATAGGAGAATTATTTTCTATTACATTGGACAGCCAGCCAGCCAACAGACAGCCAGCAGCCCCTTCCAGCCACCATTAGCTGAAGATGTGTCATATATCTCCGCCACTTGTATCAGCCATTTGCTTCTCACCCATCCGGCATGAGCACATGGACGAAGGTGGGCTGCCATTCAAAAGGTACTTCGTTAATTTTGCAATCAAGTGCTTATACTTGTTTGTTTGGGCATTTAGTATGGATTATGGGGTGTTCTAGAAGGTTGACACACTTCAACCGTAATCTTGTTCTCTCACCTTAATTGGGGGTGTTAATCTTTGATCCTAGTCCAATGGGACCTCCCCTAAGGCCCTGAGGGTATAGGAGGGGCACTACCTAGAAATCGTGATTGAGATAGTGTAGTTCCATTTTTCCCGTATGCCATACTTAACACTTTCCATCTCACATTATAAGCTTGTATTTCACCTCCATTCTTGGGGTACAACTTGTCATTGGTTCTTTGGGATTTGGCACTCATATGTCCACATACCTAGGTAAGGCCCTGAAACTTTGCCCTAGGAGGTTGATGAAGCTAAAAGAAACTGAAAGAGCATATCATGGCCACAACTAAATGAAGAAAGTAAAATCAAAATGCAAAAGATTGCCAGGGACATAAAGATTAGCACGTGGGCAAAAGCCTAGCATGAGCTCTCCCTCACTCATACGGCCATTAACCAGTTCCTAAACACATCTTGCTGCATTACATCAAAAGAAGGAACCCTTGCATGTCCCAACCCCGATGAGCGATAAACTGACCCATCTTAAAGGGGTAATAAATCTGCTACATCATGCAAAACAAGCTCCAAACCCTTGAGCTATTAACAATTTAACAGTAATAAAAGGAAAAATCAACAAGAAGTAAAAGGCACACAAGACAGGTGGAAAACACAGGCTGACCTAGTAACTCATGCATCCATGGATGCTCCCTCCTCACGTCTATACACTCAAGATCTGGACACCCCCATCAACTAGTCCCTTTGACCATGGTACTTGGCCATGAAGTCTTCTCCCCTCCATTACCATCATTACTATTCACTAATACCTATCAATGGAAGGATGGGCCAAGGAAATGTTACTTCCCCTTGGGGGCTAAAAGCACCTAATAGGGTTGACCTTTAGCCACCCCTACCAAGGAAGAAAACATCTTTGCAAGATCAAGGCCTTGATTTTGGAAGGGGATCCTCATTTGAAGTATTAAATTACCTTAACATTCAAGTTCAATTCACTTAGATGCATTATTGATCTTGGTCTCTAATGACTAGTTGCTTTCGCTAGAATCCATGTTGTTCTTGTCAAGTGGTCCAGCAACTCAGGTCTTTGGCACCTACTCCACAAGTACCCAAGCCCTCCAAAGAAATATATTGGCAAAAACAAGTGAAGCGTTGAAACTCTTGGGCCTTCTACTAGCATCATTGGATGATGTCCTATAGCACCTCTTGGACCTAGGACATTG
>APFE030887394.1:29244-51948 GCA_000404065.3 Pinus taeda | reverse complement strand
ATGTTTTTAAATACACTTCAATATTACTAAACCATACATATTTAGATATTTTATTTATGACCAACAATGATGTATTATTAATACTAACCCTACATATTTAAATATTCTATTTATGACCTTTTCCAATTGTTTTATATAATATATACACATTTTTATTTCACTTAACATAGTCATTGAAATTTTCTATTTCATATTAAATTGCTAACACACCAATGTCCCAAGAACCAGAAGAGATGAAGAAGATGCAAGATAGATCAAGTTGGAAGACCATAGAGAAGAAAAAGAAAGCTACAGCACCAATCTCGCCAAGAAAGACAAGAAGCCAGACAATTAAGAACTAAGAAAATTATAGGTCCGACAGACCAATTTAGTCTCAATGCACATTAACCACCAGCACCATCATCATCATCAATATGTTTTTAAATACACTTCAATATTACTAAACCCTACATATTTAAATATTTTATTTATGACCAACCATGATTTATTATTAATATTATTAGTACCTTTTAAATTTAATATATTGATTGTATATTAAAAATTGAATGAATTACTTAGCCTCTTTTTTATTACTCCTTTGTGGAAAGAAAACAATTTTTTAACTTCTAATTACAACATTTTCCCTTTAAATATAGTCAAATTAAAATATTTTTTTTTGAAAGCACTATATCTTTGTGTATATAAGATTATATATGTTACCGCAAAAAATCAAAAGTGAAAATATATATTTTTAAATTTTTAAACTAATTTAATCTTTCATAAAAGTTTATATAACTATAAATATTTATTTATGGTGAAATAAGAGTGAAATAGTTTTACAACATCTCCTTCATATTAAGTTGTAATAAAAAACAACTAGGATTATTGATTTTTGTAATGTTTTGAATTAAACTAACAAACATGTATATTCAAGAAATATATATTTAAAAATATTTAAATTATTTTAAAAGGGACTCATTCCAACTCGAAGGTCAGAAAATTACACAACTCCTCATATAGAGTTGTATATGTAAAGAACACGATATTGGAAACCAAAATCAACTATATTAAATATTGATATCAATGAATGATGTACAATGTGTACATATTATTACATACAAGAAATTGTTGAATTAGTTTTCATGTCTTCCTAGACTCCAATAACTACTCACCATAATACAAACTAACTCAATCTTCAACCCCGAGGATTATTTGTCTAACATTCCCTCATTAATCCAAATGGATGTACCAAAGTCCAAGAATGAGAGCTCAAAATGAAAAAATGAATCTCAGCCAAAAGTTGAATGTCTCTCAAGAAATGGTTTTTAAGGATGACCACAAACCAATATGGGAGAACTCATAGTCACAACCAACAACAACTCTAGAACCTTCATAACAATTCTCATAACAACAAAAAATGTGCTTTTAAGGTGACCAAAAACTATGGAACAATCAATGTAGTTTCTTGATCAACTCTGAATCTAGAAGTGTGTGTTCACAAACTACTCATTCAACCAAAATTGAAGTCTCTATGGCTACAACTCTAGTTCTAACTAGTACAGGTTGTGCTTCAGTGGATCTTTGACTAAGGCTCACTTTACACCTTTGAACATTTAGCAGACCATCATAACTCTATCAATTCCCCTCTTATCGAATACATGGTGAGAAAATGAAGTATTCTTCATCACTTCAAGGTTGGTCAATAGTCTTGAACATATCATGTGGTATGACCTATAGATATTCTTGGTTTCTTTGGTCCAATCCCAAGAAGAAATCCATCCAAAATTTAGTTTCTCTATTGTAGTAGTCTTCTTTTTGGAACACCTATGTGAATGGTGATTTCACTTTCCACAATTCTCACACAAGTGAGGATCAAAATACTGATTCTTCACATGTGAAATTTTGTCACAATGTTGATACCGATCAATTTGTTCTGGCAGAACACCATCCAAAAATCTAGCACTATGAAAAGATACATCAAAGGCATATTTGTTATACCCCAAATCAGTTATGTGTCTGTTACGTGTAATTTCTTCCCACGATCTTATAAAAAAATTGGAATGATAGTCTACACATTTATATGAAAATGGCTCTAGAATACACTTTCCTGAACATGAATTTCAACTGCATCCAAACTTTCTCCTGACATGACTTCATTACTCTTTGACTGTTGTTTGGAATTAGGATCATCTCAGTGTACTTGAGACTCGATCTCAAGAAATTTAATTGTCTCCAATGCATCATGTAAATTTACTCTAATATCAACAAGACTTACTTTGCTCACATTTAAACTTCCATCAATAGTAGAACAAATGAGATTGTTTAAAATTTTCAATATATTTTTAATTTGAACCATGGGTGTTGGTTTCAACTGAAAAAGCACTCATTTTACAAAGTAATTTCATCAAAATTTTATTATATAAAAAATAATGACATGCTCAAATAAAAGTGAAACTGTTGCAAACAAAATGTCATATTCTTATGAAAAACTTCTAGAAAAGATATCTTCCAAAATTGTCTTCACAAAAAATTGACCTTATGACCTTGAGATATTTTATAATACCAAATGAGCTCTTCTAACCACAATGGCTTTTCTTTCCTTGATTTTATAATAAAAAAATTTATAATTTAAACTTCACTTGAAATACACATGAACTCGCATAGTCAATTCTTTCATATACCAAGCAGCCAAAAGTTTCTTCAAACAAATCCTTTTCAAATTTTCAAATATGTACTCTTCTAAAAGAAAATATAAATCCCTTTCTTCTAGTGTTTTAAATAAAAATTGGCTTAGTGATTTGATCATGGCTTCAAAAATAATCCAATAGAGAACTAGGTTCAAATCTCATTGTTTCTCTTTCTTTAACATTTTCTTTTTCTTAAATATAATAAAATAAATGAGAAATATTTTCTTTAATCACAATTTTTACACCATTTCCATTCACTTAATACTCGCCATTCTTTTCTCTTATTAATTTTCATGTTTATATGTTTCTTTCTCTATTCACTTTCACCTTTCGAGCTCTGCTTCTTCTCTATTCACTTCCACCTTTATGGCTCTACCTCTTTCTCTTTTCATTTTCACCTTACTGGATCTGCCTACTTCCACATGAACATGTTGATTCTGGAATGGATATAAACTAGCAATTGCACCACAAGTTGCAAAGGAAATGTTGTAGGTAGTGTAGGAAAGAGTAACATCAAAGATAGAAGTAATTTTTTTATGCAATTTTGTTTATTCAGTGGTGTTTATGTGAGAAAAAATAAATTTAAACTTTGAAATTTGAGCTACAACAGTTAGAAAGGACAATGGTTTGAGGAATCCCATCAATATCTGTATTTCCTAAAGTATCCTCATAATGCATGCTTCTTAAAAATGTCCTTTAGTATGTACCTTCCAAATGGAGAGACCAATAGTGGTGTGTCTTTTTTTGTGGTGCGTGCACATTGTTGCCATGTGGCCACCACTAGGTAAATGGAAGGGAAAATGGAAGTGAATCCTAGAAGGTTCACATTGAAACCATTAAAAACATTTCACTACATTAAATTTTTTTATTATATATTTACATTACTTAAGTTCACTACAAAAATGAAGGGAGGAAGATACATTTATAAGGGGCCTCCATATTGTGATTAAAATCAAATATTTCATAGTGCAAGTAATCTCATATCACCTTTAATTGACAATGCAATAATAATGAGTTGTAGATGAAAATATTAAAGGAAAAAATTGTATTTTCAATGACAAATTTCAATGGCTGGAAGAAATTATAATTGCAAAGAAAAACCTAGGCAACACCTATCAATGTAATTTTTAACAACTAAAAACTGATGCTCATGTTACAAGGAAATAAATTCTCTTCCCTTCACAAATTTTATGAAACCATATAAAATAGTTGGTTCAAAATTATCAGGTACCAATATTCATTCTTGAAATAAAGAAAGATGATTGTTATACATCTTCATGTTAAATAGTAACTATGTTTCTCTATATTCCATTTCTAATTTGCTTGGTGCATTTTCAAGTGCAGTTTGTCTTAAGTGTTTGGTACATTGTATGAATGTTGGATATTTACTTACTACTATTCTCCTCTATTGTACAACTAGAAAATGTCACACATTGACCATAAAGCTAGAAACATTATGTCATTGATCCTTTTAATAAGAGGTCGTATAGACTTGTGGTAAAGCTTTCAAAATTATAAAATTGGAAGAAGGTTTAATTTTCAATAGTAATTTGAATTAAACATGGACTCCATCTCCTACTCCCAAATTAAAAAGAGGAAAGATTAATTAGTTGCATGTTGGAGATATTATCACCAAAACAAAAAGTTAATGTATTAGATATCCTACTCCCATCATAGTTCCAACTACTACATAAACCCCATTTGCTCATAAGATTTCATATAAATTCAAACATATTAGATCCACAATTGCACACGAGATTTCATATGATATGAAACATGTTAAACAAAATCCAAAGTTGACCGCAAGATTTCATATAATATCAAAACAAATTTGAGAAAATGTCACACAAGATCATTATGACAAAGAAAGCAACATGTTTAAAATAAGTTTATCACTTTTTAAAATCCAAAGAATTGCCTTGCGTGGGAAATAGAGCATTATAGTTAAAGTATCATCTTTACAAATTTTTCTTTTGACAAAAAATTATAGCTAGTGACATCCACTGCCAACAGTGACCTAAACTTATTCCGAGCCTCAAGTGCATGAATCAGTGTTAGAATGCATGAATAGTCTCAGGAATTATGCTGAACCTTGGATTCACTAGTATTCTCTCGCTCACATGCAACAAAAAAGGAACAATTTCCTATCATGGAGATGAAATTCATGTTGGTTGAGTGTGAATTCAAGGATAGAAGGTGTAATGGAACTTCAAAGTTCATACACAAGATAGCAAAAAGACTCATAATTGTAAATATGGTAATGAAGGGGTAGAGTTGCTTGGGACCTTTTTTGTATGGGTTTCTATTGAATACACCATTTTATTTTTTGTCTAAATTGAAAGAAATCCTTTGTAGAGACAAGTTGATGGTCCTGCAACTATGAACTCATCAAATTGAGAGCCATAGCTTACCAGTTACACTCAAAATATTTCTTTCTGAATGAAGTAAATCCCATGCTAAAAAAACTACCCTTGAACAATGTCAATTTCTTCTTGTTTGAATTGATCTTGGTAGATTTGATGAAATTTACATTTTCTAGATACTATTGATTTCTCATTCATTTGATACTGACAATTGGTAGAATATTTGAGGAAATTAATAAACCTTGCTTGTAATAGGTTTAGGAAGAGGATCTCAAAAGAGACGTGTTAAATAATATGTAAACCTAAAAAAATCTTGAAATTGTGAAGCCAAGTAAGATGGAAGCTTTACACTACTTCATAAATAATCTTTCTGTAGTTTTTTGTTTTGAGCTAATCCATACTTCTTACACATTAGTGTTTATATTTTGGCTAAGGATATTTACATGGGATGTTAGCAATTTTTTTATCAACAAGATTTACTTACTTGTGAATTCAGTGAATCTACTAATATGACATGATCTAGAAGAAATTCAACAATTCCATACATTAGTTATATTGCTTCGAAGGGTGGGGAGGGAGGCCATCAGAAAAATCTTTAACTCTCCTATAAATCATACATACAACATTTGAATCACTACTATGGGAATCAATCAAATAACCCCTCTCCTATGCTCTATTCTCTTCATGGCAAAGAATAGGCTCCACTGGAGCAGAAGTAGTAATAAGATAATTTGAAACATATGTTCCCTCACCAAAAAATGGTCATCCATGTTACCATCAATACCAAACATGTTGATCTCATTTCCTAAAGGCTTAATCCTTGTAGGATCTATTGAATAAATCCCTTTTTTTGTAACTTGACCACCGTATCGACTAAGCACTTCTTCAGTGGGGTGAAGGATAGGCCCAAATCTCTGAGCTTCTGATTGGAAAACATGTATGGATGTTTTCATAGATTTTCTCCATCTAAACACATACAACATGGATGAAATTTCTTCATCAATTAGAATTATACCACAGATAGAATTTTAGAAGATATATAAAAAATATATGACTAGTTGCATACTTTGTCAGAATTGGATAGCATGGGAACAATTCAGTCTCCTCTATGGATGTTCAATTCAGCACATAAATATCTTTGGCCATAGGTAGAAGGTGTTTCATATACCAAAATGTTAATCTTTTCCATGTCCCTCACATCCACATATGCGTGAGTTAAATTTCTATACGTCTTGGTTAACCCAAGAATCCATTGCAATTACATTATTAATTCACTCACCTAATACATAATGTATGGGTTTATTTTGAAAAATCATATCCATTTCTTAATCTTAAGTAAAAGCCACAGATATTAATTATATTGATCCAAAGGAAAATTTTCAAATCCATTTTTAACATATAATTCTTATTAATAATGAAAAATGCATATTTTTTTTCTTAGTAATGAAATTTGTTAACAAAATGAGAATCTACATATCCAATTTTTTTAAGATTCCAAAATTTTCAAAATAGTTCAAAATCAACAATTAAAATGACTTAAAATTTTAGATAAAAACCTAAGCTTCTTCTTAGTATATGAATGCAATTTTTCCAAAAATCAACCTATACAATCATGTAAATTTTAAAGACAATTTTCATATTCAGTTTTAAGTCATAAATTATGCTTAGTAATGAATTTTTTTTATCACAAATAAAATATATATCTAGCTTTTTTAAAGACTTCAAAATTTCTGAAATAGTTCAAAATCAACAATTAAAAAGAAGTTAAAATTTACTATAAATTTTTTCTCATATTTTTCCAAGATTCAACATATATAAAATATTTGAACCACTATGTCTAAAACAAATGCAACCTTAAATTGATCTTCGTTCAACAGTAAGGTATCAGTGTTACATAGCCCCACCTTGGTTCAAAGGCCATTTCAGCTTCTTAAGCAAGCCATTTGATGGGAAGAACTGCAAGTCACACGAATATTTGTATGAAGAGATACATCAAGAGTATTTGTAAAGCAAGAGAATCATCAGAAAAATAAAGAGAGATAAAAAT
This sequence comes from Pinus taeda, assembly GCA_000404065.3. Lineage (NCBI taxonomy): Eukaryota > Viridiplantae > Streptophyta > Pinopsida > Pinales > Pinaceae > Pinus > Pinus taeda. The sequence continues at coordinate 44,872 of APFE030887394.1, read as the reverse complement.
GAAATCAAAATGGGAACATGAACAGAAATGATGAACACAATAACTAGGAAAATTGTTACAGATTGATTACCTTCTTTTCCAAGTTTGTATGTAAGAGTTTCAAACATGTACCTAGCCTTGACAGGAATTTTGGTGAACTTTGGACTGAATGGTAGTAGAGAGCACTTTCTAGAGTTCAAAGCATAGCCAAAAGCAACAAGGCCCTATGAAAAAATCCATGTCTTCTTTGCCTTTAGGTATCATATACTCTATCAGAGACAGAGAAATTGCACCCATTTTCTTCATCCCCTGCATCCACATCATGGTTTTCATTGTGACAATAAGATGTATAGGATTTCAAAGTGAAAAAAGAAGGCTATGGTTGTCACATTACCGTGTGAAGCAAAAATTCAACAATTCCATACACTAGTTATATACCAATATCCTCATCAATGATGCCATGGAGGTCATCTGCAAACTAACAGAACTAGACACATCAAAGCTCATACAAATTTTCCTTAGATCAACCTTTTTTAGCTTCATGGAAGATATTTATGAACAAACGTGTGGAGTTGCCATGGGGTCGCCCCTGTCCCCTATTATTGCCAATTTATTTATGGAGAACTTCGAAAACAAGGCCCTTATGACTGCACCCTTGAAACCTAAACTGTTGAAAAGATATGTGGATGGAACATTCATCATATGGCCTCATGGAAGGGAAACCTTAGAAACCTTCAAACAACACCTAAATAGTTTATCCCTTCCATAAAATTCACTATGGAAGTTGAGATCAACAAAAGCCTCTCCTTCCTTGATATCCTCATCACTAGGAATGATGATGGCTCTATATGCCACCAGGTATATAGAAAAAAAACTCACACAAAACAATATTTACATGCCTCCTCACATCATCACCCTACCCACAAACTAGGAGTCCTCAACACATTAGCAACCAGAGCCCTTAGAATCTTTGACAAGGAACTCCTAGAAAAAGAAATAGAACACCTTGATGCAGGGTAGCCCTGCAAAACCAGGATCTTCAATCACTCTGTTATGGAAACATGCATATAAGCACGCATCTCAACATATAATCCAAATTGACATCTTAAATCCGGTAATTTCATTCATTTTCGTTCACACTTATCTTCAAATAGTTATTCGCTATGGCAATTGCAATTCAGATTTAAGCCACAACATACCTCTCAAGAATCCATTGGTGCTCTTTCTAAACCTTGCAGACTCATCCATTCAATGTGTTCATTTAATGTAGAAAATGATATTGCCATACCTACATTTTAGATCCCAGAGCTGACTCAGATCATTTCCAACGCGGACTCAGATATGTGATTGCTCTGGCAATTTATGAAACCTCATACAAATGCTGACAATTTAAACTTTCATCATTTTAAATTTGTACACCAGCTACTTGATGTGTATCGCAGCTCCTGTGACATCAACTACTATACGCCAGTTAGATATCTGTTCAATTTTACTCGTTGATTCATTTCTTTTTATAACAAAGCTCCTCCACCATTTCTTCAACCAGAGTGACCCCACCTCATCACAATAAATGCCTTCTGATCTCTACAATGGACGAAGAGCGGTGCTGATTGTAAGTTTATTGTGTGCCTAGTCAGTTGAACCCACAAACATTGCTGAATCTTGTAGCAATTTTCCGCGTTTCCGAGATTTTTCTATGAATCCTCGTCGTGGTTATGATCATCAATCACTCCGCCCTCTTGCGTATCTATATTGTTGTCAACATTGATACCAATCAAATTCACAAGGGCTTTTGTCTTCACAGCAGAATCTTACTCTTCACAAAGGCATGCTTCGGACAAATACTTGCACTACAACCATAGGCATGCTCCTTCGAGCCAGTCTTTGTGAGGAATCCATCACAACAAGAATTTCATCACATTGTTCTGCGCAAACAAACGATAAGATGGAAAAACAAACACAGTGCTCCAATTCTTAACTCGACCAAATAAAGCAAGGAATTGATACGCACGTAAAGCGTATAAAGGCCAAGTCAACCTGTCCGCTGCCTTTTATATGGATTTCAGGTTGAAGAATCCTCTTAGCTGATGCACGGAAAATGAACTCCACAAAACCATAACCTTCCGGATAGTATGATAATATGTGATAAATATGTAAATAACTGCAAATCCCTTCTACTCTCAATGATTCTTACAGGCATTTTCATCAATCTGAGTGGAATTTGCCGATTTATGGCTATTGTGAACTCCATCCATCTAAATGCAAACCCTGGTAGCTGAAACCTCTACCAAATTCATGTCTCAAGGTCAAACCTCATTAAATGCTCTTTATGATGTAGCGTAAAAGCACCGTCAAACTATAAAGCAGCGCAGAGCTCTAATAACAGTATTGCATTGCAATGAGGATGAGATATTGAATGAATATATCAGCAAATGGATATACGGAGTTCTCTTATGCAAATATAATATAAGTTTTCATGATCTGATATCGACAATCCATAATGGCACAACTCCAGAAAATTAAATTCTCATTAATACACAATACTTACCACAATCAACTAGTGTATGTATATATATGATTTGAAACAAAACAAATTACTTACAAACTTGTGCTGGCCAGATAATTAGAATTGATGGCCCTTTACAAACTGCCAAAGGCATTCAAGAAGAAGCCTCTCACTCTCTTACTTTGATCTTCTTATGCCTTTGAGGCTTCATAATTTATAAAACTTAGCATGATCTAAAAAAATCCTAAAATCACTCAATTAAAAGCTCTAAAACTCTACATGCAATGCATACATATGGCAAAAGCATCTTGAGGCTTTATTCCATCTTTTTTTCCTCTTCTAAAATAGAAAATCTTCCTTATCACTTAATGATCCACATCCATTCCTTTTATGCCTAAAAGCTCTACCTAGTTCCTATTTTATTAAAAATAACAAAATATTTAAATTTATCACACCCCCTTTTTATTCCATATTTACAAATGAAGATGGTCTTGATGCTCCTGCATCATACACCCAACCTTAAAATTAATCATGATCCCCTGATCATGTGTTCAGATCTGTATATGCTTGGATCCCATATCTTGTGCTGCAAGTCATCATGTGCTATTGCTTGCTGTCTTTCTCTAGGTTTCCATATCTTATGCTATCTCGCTCCACTAGTTGCACTCTTGCAATCTTTTGTTGTCTTCCTTTTGCTGCTTCTCCTTTGTTTCACTACTGCTGGTCTCTTCCAGGATACTTTCACCATTATTCGCCTTATTAGTTCAATTTCTTTATCTAACATATTTTCTCTAGCATCTTCAATAAAACCTGTACTCACAAAACAATTGTTAGAATAAAAATGATAAGGCATCAGTGCCTTGTACTCCTTTGCCATCATTTCAGTACGTTGTTGTGAATCCTCCTCCACTATTAGCACATAAGTATGCTGATCCAAAATTTCCAAAGAATCCTCTGAAGAATTTTCAACACTATCAACCAGTCTCTCTCTCATATCATATGTTTCTATGGTGTCCTTTCTCTCTTGTTTACTGCACTAAACTCTTTCTTTTGTAATCTCCCTGTCGTACTGTGGATTCTCCAACAAATATTCTAACAATGAAATTTCTCTGTAGCATCACTGAAGCATATCATCATCACCTGCATTCATACGTAAACTTTCAGTTTGCACAAAATGTTCAACAGTATCAACTGTTACTTCCCTTATCTGTGCTTCAGACTGATTCTCTTCTTCAACATCCACAACAACTTCCTCTTGTGCTGTAACAGTTTCACAAGACTGCACATCCTCCTCAACACCTGTAATCACATCACAATTGTTAGCTATACAAACACAAGAGTTCACATTATCCAGTTGATCTGGATCTACCCAATAACTCAAGAAAATCATCAATGATCTCCTCCTCTATTTCACCAATGGAAACCTCCTCTGCACCTACAAACATACACAACTCATCAGTTTTAAAACCACAAGACTTTTTAGTCTTGACTGCTTCCTTCAGCACTTCCCTTTGATCTGATCTGCGTGTGGAATCTTCAAATTTCATCTCTGGCACAAGAACTCTAAGTCCCATTTTCAACAAGGCAAACACAATTTGTCTCAACCTCCTCTGCAATTGTCACCAAATCACTCTCTTTCCCTTCAGTGGAAAGATCCATTTTCCTTTCCGATTTTCCTACTCTTGTAGCCATTCTTCTAGTACCTGCAACTGTACCTTTATTTCTGCAATCTCTCTTTCTCGAACCTCTGCAATCATCTCATCTCTGTGGCATTTCTCTGAACCTCTTCTTCCTCTAGAAAAACTCCTTCTGCCTCTGGCAGACTACTTCCTCATGAGTTTCTCACTCACCATGAGTTGTACTAGCCTCTGCAACAGCAATCTCTCTTGCTGCCACTTACCTCACTAAGCTCTCCTCACTCAATCTTTTGGTAAGTACTGGTTCACTCCCTCTGGAACCTTTTGAGCACTCCTCTGCTCTCTCTAGGCTATCTCTTCAACTCACTTTCTTCTTCAGGACACTGCACTTGTCCTCCTTATCCAGCCTTCAGTTGAATGCTAGGTTCACTGCCACCTTCTCTGCAACCATAAACTTAAATCATAAATTTCAGATCAAAAACCATCTCACCTTTAAGATCCTGCATGATCTTGTCTTCTTTCCACTTCTGCAATCCTCTTCACTGCATTTGTGTATGCTTGCACATCAAATTTAAAAAGCAGTCATCACACATTAAAAACACACTTCAGTTCTTAATTGTACTCAAACTTCTTCAACAAAGTATTCATGCTCTGATACCACCTGATGCAGGGTAGCCCTGCAAAACCAGGATCTTCAATCACTCTGTTATGGCAACATGCATATAAGCATGCATCTCAACATATAATCCCAATTGACATCTTAAATCCGGCAATTTCATTCATCTCCGTTCACATATCTTCAAACAGTTATCCGCTATGGCAATTGCAACTCAGATTTAAGCCACAACATACCTCTCAAGAATTCAGTGGTGCTCTTTCTAAACCTTGCAGACTCATCCATTCAACATGTTCATTTAATGTAGAAAATGATACTACCATACCTACATTTTAGATCCCAGCACTGACTCAGATCATTTCCGGTGCGGACTCGAATATGTGATTGCTCTGGAAATTTATGAAACCTCATACAAATGCTGACAATTTAAACTTTCATCATTTTAAATTTGTACACCAGCTACTTGATGTGTATCACAGCTCCTGTGACATCAACTACTATACGCCAGTTAGATATCTGTTCAATTTTACTCGCTGATTCATTTATTTTTACAACAAAGCTCCTCCACCATTTCTTCAACCAGAGTGACCCCACCTCATCATGATAAATGCCTTCCGATCTCTACAATGGAGGAAGAGTGGTGTTGATTGTAAGTTTATTGTGTGCCTAGTCGGTTGAACCCACAAACACCGCTGAATCTTGCAGATATTTTACGTGTTTCCGAGATTTTTCTATGAATCCTCGCCGTGGTTATGATCATCAATCACTCCGCCCTCTTGTGTATCTATATTATTGTCGACATTGACACCAATCAAATCCAAAAGGGCTTTTGTCTTCACAGCAAAATCTTACTCTTCACAAAGGCAAGCTTCGGAAAAATACTTGCACTACAACCATAGGCATTCTCCTTCGAGCCAGTCTTTGTGAGGAACCCATCACAACAAGAATTTCATCACATTGTTCTGCGCAAACAAACGATAAGATGGAAAAACAAACACAGTGCTCCAATTCTTAACTCGACCAAATAAAGCAAGGAATTGATATGCACGTAAAGCGTATAAAGGCCAAGTCAACCTGTCTGCTGCCTTTTATATGGATTTCAGGTTGAAGAATCCTCTTAGCTGATGCACGGAAAATGAACTCCACAAAACCATAACCTTCCAGATAGTATGATAATATGTGATAAATATGTAAATAACTGCAAATCCTTTCTACTCTCAACGATTCTTACAGGCATTCGCATCAATCTAAGTGGAATTTGCGGATTGATGGCTATTGCGAACTCCGTCCATCTAAATGCAAGAGCCTGGTAGCTGAAACCTCTACCAAAGTCATGTCTCGAGGTCAAACCTCGTTAAATGCTCTTTATGATGTAGCGTAAAAGCACCGTCAAACTATAAAGCAGCGCAAAGCTCTAATAATAGTATTGCATTGCAGTGAGGATGAGATATTGAATGAATATATCAGCAAATGGATATACGGAGTTCTCTTATGCAAATATAATATAATTTTTCATGATCTGATATCGGCAATCCATAATGGCACAACTCCAGAAAATTAAATTCTCATTAATACACAATACTTACCACAATCAACTAGTGTATGTATATATATGATTTGAAACAAAACAAATTACTTACAAACTTGTGTTGGCCAAATAATTAGAATTGATGGCCCTTTACAAACTGCCGAAGGCATTCAAGCAGAAGCCTCTCACTCTCTTACTCTGATCTTCTTATGCCTTTGAGGCTTCATAATTTATAAAACTTAGCATGATCTAAAAAAATCCTAAAATCACTCAACTAAAAGCTCTAAAACTCTACATGCAATGCATACATATGGCAAAAGCATCTTGAGGGTTTATTCCATCTTTTTTTCCTGTTCTAAAATAGAAAAGCTTCCTTATCACTTAATGATCCACATCCATTCCTTTTATGCCTAAAAGCTCTACCTAGTTCCTATTTTATTAAAAATAACAAAATATTTAAATTTATCACACCCCCCTTTTTATTCCATATTTACAAATGAAGATGGTCTTGATGCTCGTGCATCACACCTTACTAAAGTTTTCCTAAAAACCGGATACAAGAAACATCAAGCTATCAAAGCCATACATAAGGCAAACACTAGTCCTAACAAAAATAAAAAAATTGATAATATAAAAGGAAAAGTCAACCTCCCTTGCATAGTAGGGACTATAGACAAAATTTCCTGCATCCTGAAAAATAATGGAATTCTAACCACTTTCAAACCCTTAAACACTATTTGTAACTGCCTTAATCCAGTCAAAGACAAAATTGATCCTAAATGCCATAAAGGTGTCTACTTAATTCCTTGCTCATGCGGCAAACCCTATGTAGGTGAGATTGGTAGATACTTTAGCACAAGAATCCAGGAACACTCAACTGACATTGAACACAATTGATCCAAATCCTCAGCTCTAGTTGAACATTATGAAAAAACGAAGCACCAAATATGTATAGAGGATACCTGTATCCTAGCTAGAAGTGATCACTACTTCATAAGGAAATTCAGAGAAGCTGTAGAAATTAGCAAACACCCTAATAACCTCAATAGAGATGATGGATGGTCCATAAGTGAAAACTGGATTCCAATCCTATCATCCAAATCTACCCCTACCGAACTATAATCCTCCTCTAATTAACCTAAAACAAACATAAAATATCTAATCCATTCTAACTAAATTAACACACTATGACCATAATAAAATATATTTTAACAATAAACATCAATTGAAAATATCTTAACCATAATAACTCCACAACCTAGGACAATGTATAGGAAGCTTTAATAAATAATCAAGACATATAATTAAAATTAATAAAATTAAGATAAAAACAAAGTAACAATTACAATAAAACAGAATAATAATAATAATTCATCAAACAGAATAACTAAAGGGTTAATTAACACAATTAGAATAGGGCAACGCATCCTAAAACAAATTAAAAATTAAAACCAAAACAAATAGAATCATAACAATTAATAATATTAAAATTAATTAAAATAATAAATAAATGAATTTAATGAAATTAAATATAAGTATAAACCCATATATCTGTATTTTAATTTTAATTAATTAATTAATTAAATACATATACATATATAATTTTAATTAATAAATAAACATGGATTGTATTTTAATTTTATTTAATTAATTAAATTAAAATTAAAATAATTAAAACAATAAAATTCATCAAACAGAATAACTAAAGGGTTAATTAACACAATTAAATAGGGCAATGCACCTAAAACAAATTAAAAATTAAAAACATAAAACAAATAGAATCATAACAATTAATAATTAATAATTAATTAAAACAATAAAATTAAATTAAATAAATATAAGTATAACCCATATATATGTTTTTTTTAATTTTATTAATAAATTAATTAAAATCAAAATAATATAAAATAAAATATAAATGAAATTAATTAAAGTAAATATAATTAAAATAAATAAAATTAAAACATGAAATAATTAATACAAATAAAATTAAGATAATGAAATATCACAAAAATACAATTAAATAGAACAATTAAAAATAAATTAAAGATCTGTCGGCTAAGCATCTCATACATCTCTATATATTTGAAAAATAAGACCAATATTTCAACAATTCTTTCACATCTTGAAGATGAACCACCTTTGTTGGTTTGAAATTGAATGCGATGGATCCAAAAGAAAATCTACATAAACTAGTTATCTTCCTATGAAGGGTGTAGAGGGAGGCCATCAGAAAAACCTTTAACCCTCCTAAAAATCATGCATAGAAAATTTAAATAATGCCAGGGGAATCAATCAAACAACCCTTCTCCCATGCCCTGTTCTCTTCATGGAAAAGCATAATATCCATCGGTGGAGAAGTAGTAATAAGATAAATTGAAACACATGTTCCCTTAGTGTAGAATGGTCATCCATGTTACCATCAATACCAAAAATGTATATCACATTTTCCAAAGGGTTAAATCTTGTAGGATCTATTGAAGAAATCCCTTTTGTTGTAAGCTGGCCATCTTATCGACTGAACACTTATTCATTGGGGTAAAGGATAGGCCCAAATCTCTAAGCTTCTGATTGGAAAACTTGCATGGTTGCTTTCTTTGATTTTCTTTATCTGAACACCTACAACATGGATGGAATTGCAAAACCATTTCCACGGATTGTTTTGTTAAGACTATCCTTGCTTTCAACATATATTTTTGCTAGTAATGGTAGGCCCACAAGCTCCCCTCAAGTGGAGATTGCTTGCCCCATGTTACATTTTAATTCAAAGATGCAACAAGATCTCCACACATTATCATTCATCTATATTTTTTACAATTCCATAGAAGGACTCCTCAAAAGGAGCGCAAAGTATGTGAAAAGAGGGGCATTATGGAAGGACACAAAACAAGTGGCTCAACAAAATGAACAAAATGGATAAACCTCCACTCTGATACCACTATAAGACACACAATATTGAAAACCAAAATCAACTATATTAAATATTGATTTAAATGAATGATGTATAATGTGTACATATTAATACATACAAGAAACTGTTGAATTAGTTTTTGAGTCTTCTTGAACTCCAACAACTACTCATCATAATACAAACTAACCCAATCTTTAACCATGAGGATTAGTTGTCTAACAGTATAATGCACCTATAGACACAATTATATTTTTAATTAAAATTAATCAATACTAGGCCATAGAAAGCACCTATCTATGCAATCATTATAGTTCTTTTGATCTTTCATCATATTTTTTGTTATCATTTTCAGAAAATTGCACTAATGTTATAATTAGAATTTGCACTCATATCACAATGATTGGAATTGTACAAAGCAACATAAATCAATTTTCTTTTTGGGGTAAACAAGCTTCAAGATATTTGAACCTTGAATCTCACAATTTACATGGTACTTCAGAACAAAGATATTACGAATTGAAGTGTCTATCATGGACTGATATAAATCACATTTCGCTAAAATTGATACAACAATATAAATTAATATAGATCTATATTACAAGTCTTTTTAACATTGAAATATTTTGCTTAAGAGAGCACTAAAATGTTTTATTTATGGACCATTATCTATAGCAAAATATTTTTTTGTTGTTAGTATTATTAAATAGACATCAACATTACTCAAACTTACATAAACAAATATTGTATTTATTACCCACATTGAATACTTTTATTATATTAATAATTTTTTAATATCAAGTATCAATTTGACATTAAAAATTAAATGAATTAAGCACATCCCTCTTATTAGGAAGAAAATGAATTTTATATATATATAAAAGGAAGGTAAATAAATTTTATTAAGATAGACATGGAAATATTTTATAAAGTGAAATATTTTTATCATATCTTCTTTAAAGTAGATTGTAATATTAACAATTAATAGAGAAATCATAATTAATGTGGGAATATTGATGTTTTATAATGCTTTTAACTGAAACTAATTAATTTATATTTACATTTGTTTTTATTATAGATTATATTTTCTTTTTACAAGTTGTTGGTATTACAAAGGAGAAAAAAAAAGTTAATAAGAATAAAAAAAATATTACAATATTACACTATTATAAATATTCAAACTTAATGTACCAATTTTATAAGAACTTTAAAAAATTATATAATAAATACTACTTTTGAGTGTGCGGAAAATGTATAATTCATAAAGAAGAAAAAAATATAAATTATATATATAATATATATATAATATATATATATATATATAGATATATAGATATAGATATAGATACACCAACAAAGAATAAATATATAATTTATTTCAATAATGTATGGTTATTAATGTGTATTAAAATGTCAACATATTTCATTTCATAAATAAAATAATTTCAATCAAGGTAGATTACCTTTAATATCAAATTGTGTTATATATTGTAAAAATGTTAAAAGAATAATATTTTCGTAAGATAATAAATCTTCTAGTTAAAGCAATTGAAATAATCTAACTATTCTAGATTTTGGCAGGAAATTTTATGTGAAATTCCTTAAACATTAGTTAGAAATTTTGTTTCCCAAACATTTGTTGGAAATGTAAGTTTAACTTTATTAGTGTACACAATCCAAGTGTCTTATTTTTAACTTAAGTTTCAGCATGAAAATAATTACACATCTCCCTCATACTCTCCACACAATTAGCTTCAAATTCCTTCTGATATATAATAAATAGATAAACTTTAAATCTATAAAAAATTTGATGAATCTCAATACTTGATAGGTTAATGGTTAAGATGAATAAGATGAAAATAATTACACAATTCCTTCATAATATTGTCCATCCCATTATTTTCAAATTCATTATGATATAATTATACCATTTCTTGTGAGAATAAGTCTCCTTTGATACCACTTCTGCCATCTTATACTATTGATTTCAGTGTTAGATAACTAAAATATTGTCTACCATAAAATTAAAATTTGATATTAGTTAGTTAGAATGCTTAATAATATTTTTCCATACAATACAATATTACCCTACAAAGCCTTTTCTCCCTTCCCAAATTTTGTGACCCCCCCAGTTCCCCATATGCTAATTCACTTTCTTTATCTTTATATTCCCATCTGAAGTAGCAGGAAGTTGACATTTGTTGGGCCAACCATCTGGTTGGGATTCAAGCCAACTATCACTTTAAGAAATCATAACCTCTCTTAGTGAGAATCGATAAAATAATGAAGTCAGATGAGAATCTGTGGATGATATCTGCAGAAGCTCCAGTTTTGTTTTCCAAGGAGTGCAAGATGTTGTTCAATGAACTCTAAGAGCCTAGAATCACACTGAAGATACTACCTGTGGAAAGATGCTACATGTTAGTTTTTGGAAAATAAATTATCTTATATATTTGTTACATCTGATTGAATTTAAAATAATTTTAATGAGAGTAATTCATTGATAAAGAGTTCTTTCATTCTGACATTAAATTTGACTCCAAGGCTTTTCTAAAGACACTACAATAATTACGCCGTAAGGCATTTCCCTCTGAAATGAACTTCCCTAAAATCTACCTACCATCCCTGTGTATCGTTATATTGTGTGTTAGACGATTAGAAGATTGTTAATCGTTCAATTAAGGGAAGGTAGTTGAGTGGTTGTAACTGTTCATGGTAACCTCACATCACATCAACCATCGCAGGGTTTGGAATAAGCCTGCACTGGGAAGCTGAAGCGAACAAAGTTGAGAAATGGGTGTCCAAATCGATCCCCGTAGTGGATATTGTAGCTCCAACTAGACGTACTACAGCAATCGAAAACCAGTGGATTTTCCCCAAGACCAATTTCTGGATCTCCCCACCTACGTCTCCTCGCTTCGCCATAATGGTCGCATAGCCCTCATCAACTCTGCCACTGGGGAAACCACCACATTTCCCCAACTACGGTAGAGCATAAAGTCACTTTCCGCTGGTTTAGCCGACCTTGGCATTAGAAAATCCGACGTTGTAATCATCCTCTCACCGAATTCAATCTATTTCCCCATAATTTGCATGGTTGTCTTGTCCATTGTCATCTATTTGGTGTGTTTTTGTTCTCTGAGAGGTGGAGATAGCCAAGCAACACATTTTGAGACCTTTTTTACTCAGGACTTGGAGTTGTTTACTGGGTTCCAGCAGCAGCCCTTCTTTAAGCACTACTAGTGACAGACGAAGATTTAGTAGATCTAACGGCATGGCTAATTTCATTAAGACAGCCAATAACAGAGAATGCAGCAGGGCTAATGGCAAAGGCAGGGGCAGGAGTTTCAATTAACCTAGTGGACAATTTTAGAATCAATAGAAGTGCTAAGGTTCTGTAATCCTCCATCATGATGTTGTTAAATTTCAAGTAAGTGATATCTCCCATTTCGGTTGTTGGGATTTAGGTATCACTAACTCTGAATATCCCTATTTGTTTACATAGAGGGAGAAATAAGAGCAATGGGGTTGTTGGATAAGCAATGTAATGGTACTCCCATAGGACTTCGCCCTGAGAATGGCCTCGGTAAACTCACCAAAATTGGTAGTGCTAATTCTGCCATGGCAAACCCCTCAACTCCAGGTTGGTTGCTTTATATGAATCGTTGACATTCATTTTTATCTCAATTCTACAGGTTACAACTCTGCAAGTTAAAATAGTATAGAATCGTAGATCCATATTAGCTTTCGTGTGTGTGTGTGTGTGTGTGTGTATGGAAGAGGGTTTAAATAGGTTGAAGGAATGTACGGCGAGTGCAGAGTTCCAGCAATTGAATGATGAGGCAATACAGGTAACACAGAGTATATTTATCTTAAAATTCTTTGTGTCTATCCCTCTTATTATTGGTTACAAATAAGATTGGCTCAATAAATGGGGAATTGATTTGATTTTAAAAATCACATGCAATGTCCACATGGGGTAGCTCAAGCGGCAGTGGCCGTGGAAATGAAGTCTCACCGAACCGGAAGTCTTGGGTTCAAATCTTGAGCTACCCTTCCCCTGTAGTGGGGTATGTAATGGACATGAAAATCGGAGAGTCCTACCAAAGCTTACAAAAAAAAAAATCACATGCAACGATGTGAAGTGATATAAATCCTCCATTCCTGTAAATTTATGTTCAATGTTTTTCTTTTTTCTTTTCTGTCTGATAGCAGGCGGCTTACGAATATGGAGTGCCAGTAATCATTGAGAAATAGGTTAACCATGCAACATTTTCCTTTCTTTAAGCCGAGAATTTCAATTATTCCTCAGTCTGGAAAATTTGCTGGTAGATTTGTGAGTAGTGGGTATTGGGTGGTAAAATGAAGAATCTGAGCATTTATCTTGATTAGATCCTCTACATCCATGGTTAGGTGGCAGCAAAGTTAGATCCCTCATTGCACAACAATCCAGAGAAACAGGGCCTCCCAATATCATTGTTCGAAATGGTGCAAAAGTAAATTCAACCATCAACTAGATGGATTTTGTTATGGTCTCTTAGGAGAATTTGATTAATAATGGCATTTTGTTATGGTCTTTTAGGTGCATTTGATTAATAATGGTTTTTTCAAAATTTGAGGATGAATTTTGAATTATTTCTTCTATTCCAAAAGCATTGACAACAGTGAAAGGATGAGAGAGCAGCAGAAAATGCTTAGCAGACTGTGCCCTTGAACTTGGCAAGGATGCCTTTAGAGGTATTTATCTATTGATCAAACCATGCCAATCCTAATGCTACGAAGATTATGTGAAGACTATTTGACCTCACTGTTATGAGAACATATGAAGCAATTTGATATTAGTTCACTTTCTAATTCATACCTCTATTCAAAGGAGTGAAAACTACCCCGACGTGTCTACTTTGTGATTGATCTATGAAGAACTTCCTCCAAATTTTAAGGAAAGGCTTCAGGTGGTGTATTTCCTACATCCAGGGCTTCAGTAAACACCATTTTTTTAAACCCTTGGCCATTTCTTCTTGAGTGTAGGGTGAGTATTAAGCTGAATTTGCATTTTGATTCAAATAATTCATTAGAACTAATTGTTGCAAATGTGCTCATGCAGTTTTTGATGTTTTATGCAGTTTATACTGGAAACTGAAGTATGTAAATCATCTAGAATTTATTTGGGATTACATTAGGAAGGGATAGATTGAGATTCTTGATTTTGTGTATGACCATGATGATCAACTGGAAGACATACCTTTGATGTACTATGGTGTTGAAACATATCCCTTTCAAGTTTATGACATGCCTGCCATTGGATCATCTGATTCTCGATACTGCTTGAGATGGGCCTCCTAGGCACTGTGCAAACTTTATCCATCAATTATGGCCATTTGTTGTACAACATTGTATTTTCTTACTTTTCCTTCTGTATGAAAATGTGAGAGATCCCTTTCCAAGTGACTTCCCTTGACAGGAGATTGTGTTCTTGAGAGAAGGCCTTAGTCTGGAACATTCGGTGGTAGATTTGTGAGTAGTGGGTATTGGGTAGTAAAATAAAGAATCTGAGAATTTATCTTGATTAGATCCTCTGCATCAATGGTTAGGTGGCAACAAAGTTAGATCCCTCATTGCACAGCAATCGAGAGAAATAGGGCTCCATCAATTATGGCCATTTGTTGTACAGCATTGTATTTTCTAGATTTTCCTTCTGTATGCAAGTGTGAGTGATCCCTTTCCAAGTGACTTCCCTTGATAGAGACTGTGTTCTTGAGAGAAAGCACTTTCTCGTTTTTCTATTGCAGTTTAGTTAGCAAAAATCCTTGTGCTATAAAATTATGCCATTCTGCATTGGCTGTACGTATATGTAAATAGTCAAACTTGAAAACATGGTAGCATGAAGTTACTATGCTTTAGTAGTTCATCTTTCCGAAGGTGTTGATGGAAAAAAGGGTGTGTAGTGCAGAAGCATGATGCAGATTATTGTCATTGGAAAGAAAATCTACTTTTTGCGTTAAAACTTGGCTTTCAAAAGCATGCCTAGCACACATTGTCTGCAGGGTTTTTGCCTCAAAGCTAGCCAATTTCCACTACTTGACTAAAGAACTACTCTTATAGTCAAATTTGTACTTTGACTGTTGAATTAACTTTTGATGTACCTTCTATGTACAGAATAATATATCCTGTCATGAAGAAAAACTTCATAACTCTTCATGTTTGCTAAAATTTCAAAAATGTGCAGTGTTTACAAACGACCCAGATCTATTAAAACCTTGAAAGTTTGTTCATGAGCTCTCTGAATTTGGTATAAAATGTGTACTGTATTTGAAATTTCACTTTTCCACTAAATTAATGGGATATGAATTCCCACAAAGGAGTTCAGAGCTTTCAACTTGTCATTCAATTGATGGACACTGAATATTAAATATAAGATAAATATATAGGAGTAGCATGTGAGTGTTAGTTTTAT
>APFE030887394.1:13119-25846 GCA_000404065.3 Pinus taeda | reverse complement strand
GGAAGAAATATTATAGTATTTATATAAAAAGATATTTAGTTTTTAATGGATTATTTGGAAACAAAAGAGGAGATCATCTTGCAAAATTATGATAATATTAAGAATGTTATTACTTTCAAATTTAACCAAAAATTATGGCTAAATAAAAGGCTAGAGAGCCAATGAAAACTATTGTATTACACCATTTTGAAAAACAAAATTATCTCATTATATTCACTAGCATTAATAAGGAAATGAACATTGACAATATTAGAACTAATTATCATGAGATTCATAGTGAAACTTTACGTTGTTCAATTCCCAAAAGGCCATGGGATGAAAGAGTTTGTCAAGTGTGAGATTTTAAGAAGGTTGAGGTTGAAGATGAAAATTACTCTTAAATTTTTCATTATCTAATTTTTTTAATTTGTCACACCAGCAACTTTCTTGACATTTTGACTCAACTAAACTATAATCATTTAGGAATGCTTCTCTCACTTCTTTAGAAATAAAATGCTAACTAATATTGACCTCTTACCTTCTTCTTGTCTAGTAAGCCATATAGTCTTACTAAAGACTAATCATCATCATGATATCTAATAAAAGAAATAGAAATGTATAATATTACCTATCAAAAATCATATCTAATAAAAAAATATAAATATTGTTAGTGTTAGTACTTGCAACCTTCCACCATCAATCAAACATGCTCTTACAAAGTGGTCTTAGGGTGTCAAAGTCAAATTTTTTCATTTCAATGGATCTTCAAGTAAAACTTTGGTCACTCACTATTAGGTCTAGGATCGTTTTCACTCCTTCCAAAGTTTTCTAAGTATTGGTCATTGTGTATTAGGTCTAGGATTGTTTTCACTCCTTCCAAAGTTTTCCTGAGCTGTGCTTTTAAGACTCATTTCCCTCTCCTAGGGTTTTGAGGGCATTTTGCTTGCTTCCATGAATCCCATGATCAAAAAATCAACAAAAATTATATCCTAATGCTCATATACCATCCTCTACCCTTCATAGACACTCTTAAACACTTCCCATCACTTATATCCCTCAAATTCACCATTTTCCCACAAACCCTAGCTTATTGTTACAATTTGACACTTTTTTAGGCTAGGCCTATGTTTTTCCCTTTTGGACCCCTTACCCTCACTTAATATTTTAAATTCCACTTTCCCATGTTTCCTAACATCCCTCCCTACCTCTCAAAATTTTCATAAGAATTTAGAATCCCCCATCACCATCATTCCCTTCATTTCTACAAATCCCCTGTTTTCCCTTCACTAAGCCCTAATTTCCTCTCCCACTGAGCTAGGGTTTGCTATGGAATCAGATATATCTTAGTAAAGGATGAATAAGGGACATCAATAGGTATGAGGCCATTTTCTTTAAACATGAGGTCTCCATCATTTGTCAAAAAGTCATTCCAATGGACAAGTCATTCACCACACATAAGGGTCGATTTTTCTTTAAATTGTGTTTCGGAGCAAATAGGGATGAATTTGGCAAACGTGAGAGAGGTTTTTGTCCATAATAGGCCAAGGATTAAAACCCTCCTTCACTTTTTTCACACATGTCATGGTTTTAGAGACATGACAAAAATACAATTTCTACAAGGGAGTTGTTGCATTTCTACAATGACTTTGGGAAAATTAATTTTTCTTCTAGCTAGGTTGTCCAAATGACTTACTTGATGATTCAACTGATAAATAAAGAGAAATATATTTCCAATGAGCTATTATGATCTCAATTTTGATTTTAGGAGGACCTCCAAAAGTTTCCTGCAAGAGAACACTTCATTTTTGCACCCTCATTCTGCACTTTTGACCAGTCTTGGGATAATTGACTTTTCAGGGGCTATAATTGATCATTTTCAGTCCTTGATAGGTCCATTTTGTAGCCAAGAGAGAGACCTTTCCAACACGCTATCATGAGCTCAATTTGGACACAGGGAAGGCATTCAAATCAACCTGCAAGTTGGAGGGCGCGTTTAGGCGAGGCGTTGTGCATAGAGCCCACGCACCCATGTATTTTTGTATGGCACTGTGCATACAATGGGGCACTGCAAACAAATACACGGTGCTGCGGATAGGGCTGGCAACCATCAAAACTATCCTAACAAGCATCCAAATCACTCCTTTTGCTACATAGAGCCTTATAAAAGTAAGTATACTCCCTAAGCTCTCCTCCGAGCACTCCAAGATTTTTGAGTTTGTTTGCTATTAAAATTTCCAAATCCTAGGTTGTCTAAAAACCCTCCCTGCTTATCATTTTGCTGTTCATCCCTATTCCCTATTCTGTACTATCAAATACACTTATCCCTTATACCCTAGTCCCCAAACAAAAGCCCTAAACCCCTACTTACAAAATAGTCCCTACTAAAAAATACCCCCCTTTCTCGCTCTTACATCATACATATCTCATTCCTACATCACACAAACTCCTCTCCCCTTCCCCTATCCCTACCCACCATAACTCCCACTTCATGATTACCTTCTCTAGGGTTTCTAAAGCTTCAAACTCAAAAACATGAATAAATAGGATAGATATTATGAGGAGGAGGAAAATAGTGGTAGTGAAAGCATGGAAGATGAACCTCAGCATCAGAGAAAACCACATAAGGGAGGCAGAATTATCAGAGAAGGGCTAGAAATTTGTTTGCAGCAGATAGGCAAGTGTTTACTCCACCTGATGTGGAAGTGGTCTTGCCTTCTTCATCATCTCATAGGAAAATACTTGCTCCACAAATGGTGGAAGGGGCTCTACCTTCTTCATCAACACAATAGGTGCAGAAGGTGCAAAAAGGGAAGGAAAAGATGCTAGAGGAAAGCCTCAATGATGAAGAGGAAAGGGAATTTGATTTGATGGAATATGATGGACCAGAATAGCCACACATTCATATGGCATTTAAATAGTCAACTTGGAGGCTCAAGATGAGGTGACAAATGAAAATATAATCATAAAGGAAAAAGATGCACAAATCCAAGCACTGATGGAAAACATGGCGAGAGCTAAGTATGTCATTTCATACCTTGAGTAGGAGAACAAGCAGCTAAGTGATAAATAGGTCCTCATGGAGCTAGAACTTCTTAAGACAAAGAGGTAATATGACAAAGGAAAATCAATAATGCAAGAGGAAAAGACCCTAGCCACCTTGACTACAGAACAGAGGCTTGAAAGGGAGATTGAAAACGATAGAGAAACATGGGTTGACAAGGTAAATTGGCATTTGTAGAAGAAGCTAAAAAGGGCCAACATGGACAATCAAATCATCAGGCACATGGCTCACCATTACAGGACCCAAAACAAGATTTTTAACATAAGAGTCAAGCAAATGAAGACAATTCTAAAATAAACCCTCAAAGGCAAAAAGGAGGGTGATAGGCTTAGGTTGATTGCTGAAGCTTCCTTGGCTGACCCAGACACTTGATAGTTTTCGTCTCCCACAAATGTTGAGAAATTTTAAATTTTTAGAATTTTTGCATTTTTGAAGAATTTAGCAGTTTTTGACAAAGAAATTTTGGCTCTATGCGCAGCACCACTGGCATTGTACTTTTCCTAGGAGCATCCAATGGCCAGAAGAAGACCACCATTAGATTCCTAATGAGGTAAGCATGCTCCCTATGCATTCGCTAAGCTTTTGGATCAAAACTAGTCAACCAAAAGGTCAAAAAACACCTAAAAATCATGTTTTTGCCCATGTTTTGAGCATGGTGCTGCGCATAGAAGAATATTGGGAGAATCCGTTTTTTAGGGGTATAATAAACTCCAAATAGGAAACTAAATGTGGATTTAGAAAGTAGATAGGATGGGCTTTCCAATGAGCTATCATGAGCTCAATTTGGACACCGGGAAGGCCTCCAAAATGGCTCTGCAAAAAGTGTTGTGCATAGCCATCTCACGCTACGCATAGGACAATTTTCTACTAAATTTTCACTTTACTGTGTCATGACTGTAACTTTTGGATTTTCTCTCATGGATGATGGTTTTACTGATGTAAATGGTGACTAGGCATGTAAATAAGATGAATGTTACTTATTTGAGGGTAGATTCATTTGATCAAAAGTTACCTTGAGTCAAATGAATCAGTTTCCTCCCTTTTAGAGGCAAGTTGTTAGGGTTTCCTAGATTCCAGTTTCTTGTTCATCTTTTGATGGATTAGTTCCTCATCTTATGGATTCGACCCCTGAGGATGGGAGGAGGTTGAACTGAGGTCTATATCTTCTTTTTCTTTCTCATTGTAAAGGGTTGGACTCAGTGGGATGCTTATGTTTTGATTAGATATCATTTTGTATTAGTTACAGCAAGAGATTAATGAAAAATTGTAGCTATTTCTTTGGGATCCATGTGGTATGATGCTCAATTTAGTTTTTCTTATGTTTTCATGTGTTACAATGTATTGTTGACTTCGTTTCATCATTTCATACTCTTTATGTGAATGTATACAAGTCTGAAAGGCAGAATCCATAACTTTTATGCTGTATTTTGGGTAGACATTTCACAGCCTGTGTTTTCTTCAGTTTAGGAAGAATCCGTGAGGTTTACATGCTCTTCCTAGCTCCTCGCATGTCTTTTCACCTCATCCATCAAACCCTAAATTTCTGATCATTGTGCCTACCTTGCCTCATCGAACACCCTGCATTTTTGACCTAATTTCCTTGCCCTAACTGGTTGACTCCTCATGATCCAACAAAACCCTTCAAAATCAAATCAAACCTTGTGCTACTATACCTAGCCTAATATCAGTTTCTAGATCCAGTCAATTTGACTGAGATCCTTAGAGATAGAGCCTCTCCTGACCTAGTAGGGCTAGCTACTTGGCTAAGCATGGTTGGAAGTTACCCTGGCATTGCCTTTTTTCAGCCTAAGGTTTAATCCAGGTGATAACAAATATATACCTATAAAATCTAATTAAAAGAAAATAAGTTGATGGGTTGGATTTTTAACTTTTGAAAATCCCTTTCTAATAATAATTTTATGATAATGATGAATGAAGAAATATTTTTTTATTGAGAAAAGAGTACAATTAAACATGAGAGAATTAATTTTTCTAGATGTGAGTAAGATGATTAATTTCAAAGCTCATTCCTATGATATAAGCTTGTAAAAAAAAAATTTAAATATTATATGGTCATTTTATTTCTATAAATAAATTTTCAATTCTATGGAAAAATTAATTGAAAGAGATGATTAATTTCAAATCTCATTCCCATGATATAATCTTGTAATTTTTTTTGTTTTAAATATTATATGGTCATTTTGTTTTTATAAATAAATTTTCAATTCTATTGAAAAATTAATTTAAGAAATGCTCGATAAATACCCTTGAAAAACTAATTTAAAGAAATGCTTCATAAATACCCTTGAAATCCCAAGGTTCTTAGCACTAATAAAATATGAGCATAAATTTTGAGATAAACTTATTTCCATTAATGCATTACTAAGTTTTATTTCATTTACTTTGGAATAGTTATCCATACAAATAAATAACAAACTTTTAGAATTTATCAAGATCATAAATAAGTTTCAAATAACTATGGAGTATTTTTATTATTCCATATTATTATTAATTATTAATTATTTTAAAGATGAGTGTTATTAAGTATTTTATTATATGTTACATTATTGTTAACTATAATTATTTTTAATAAAAAAAGCTAAATATCATTTAGAAGAAATTTGTGATAATAATATAAAATTTATTTTTAAAAGTCTCATTGACCCCTATTTTCAAAGAAAAGCGGTTTTTATAATTTAATTGGTAAAAAATAGCTTTTCCATTCTACAAAACACGACCCCCCCACACACACATATATAACACTTATGCTAAAGTATTTAAAATCAATATATAGTTCCTTTAACTAGTACCAAATAGATTTAAAGAAATATATAAGCATACTAACTTATAAATTAATACATAATATCTTATAAGAATCACCCTAAAACTTACCACAGCCAATTGAATAATAAAATAGATAAAAATTGACTTGAAGAATAATATAGATTAGTATAGATCCATATTAAGCATAGATCTAACATGTTTGGATAAGGATTAATTATCTTTGGGTGTAAACCAATTTTATATTGCAAAAAGTGGAAAAAAAAATTACAATCTCTCTCATCCCTTGATACATTTTACAATGTACATGAAAAACAAATTACATCCCTCTCATCCCTTAAAACAATATATAATGACATCATCCCCTCTGACAAGAACTCCCCTTCCATGCCACGTGTGTTACCTTGCAATATTGATTTTGGTGTTAGACGATTGAAATACTGTCTACCATAGGATTGAAAACTGGT
This sequence comes from Pinus taeda, assembly GCA_000404065.3. Lineage (NCBI taxonomy): Eukaryota > Viridiplantae > Streptophyta > Pinopsida > Pinales > Pinaceae > Pinus > Pinus taeda. The sequence goes on along the minus strand of APFE030887394.1, from coordinate 19,558 downwards.
ATTAGTCAATTAGAATGTGTAATGAGATTTTTCCATACAATATTATGGTGCAATGCCTTGTCCCCCTTCGCAGATTTTGTGACCCTTGCTACATGCAAAATTTCAAAAGCCTCCCAGTTCTTCGTATGCTAATGCATTGCTTTATATTTTTATGTCTGTTTGAAGTAGTAATAGGAAGTTCAGATTTGTTGAACCAACCATATGCAAGGATTCAAGCCAACTATAAATTTCAAAAAACACAACCTATGTCTAGAGATAATCAAGAAAATAATGAAGTCGAATGAGAATGTGAGGATGATATTTGCATAGGATCTAGTCTATTTTCTAAGGCGTGTGAGACATTGAACAATGAACTTACTCTAAGAGCCTGGAATCACGCTGAAGCAACCAAAATATACACCCTGAAGAAAAATTATATAGTTGCAGTAATTATCATAACCGATATATTTGACTTTTTTATTGATATTTTTTCTAGGGATGTTTTGAAGGAGGATAAAGTTATTAATATTCGAACCCCTAAGTCTTCTCTCTCAATTGGAAGAAATAGTTCTAAAATCCGTTTTGCTAATTATTTCCACCATTATTATTCACCCAACCTACACTTTGCACCTTATCGTTCCCTAAGTGAATTAGACTTGTAATTAGTAGGCATAAAAGTAGAAACCTAAACCAACTTGGTAAATCTGCAACATTTAGTTAAGACATCATGTGTTGGAAGTTAAAGTAGAATTTACTGTTGAAAATTGTTTCCAACCCACCCATTTTTGTTATTTCACTAAGAAAACGTATACAAGTTGATTCTGACCTTTCTCGGGTTTCATTGTTTTTCTCAATGGGTAATCGATATTCTTGTGTCTAGAAACATTTTTGATTCCAGGAATTCATTTCAAATACCCTAGGTTTATTTAGGGGTTTTTACGGAACAAATGAATAGAAATTCTTAGGTTTTCATGAGCTAAAATTTATTGCAAAATCATAAGTATTGTAGCTTTAGCTTTGTTATATCATGCATTCTATGTTATGTCATGAATGAATTGAATTAAAGGGTTTGGTCTTGTGATTATGACATCCTAAGTATGGTGTTTGGATGTTTGTTATTGTTTTCCTCAATGGGTAATTGAACTTCCTATGTCTACAAATATTTTGGATTCCACAAATTTATTTCAGAGGCCCTAGGTTTGTTTACGGGTATTTTTGGAACAAATAAATAGGGATTCCTAGGTTTTCATGAGCTAAAATGCATTGGAAAATCAAAAGTATTCTATATTTTTTCTTTCCTTCTTTTCACGCTATGTCGTTAATGAATTAAATTAAACATATGGTATTGTGATTACGACATCCTAAGTATGGTTTTTGGATATCTACTTCAAAACTTCTATGTGTGTATCCAGTAAATGTTGATTGTAAATAGTTTACTACGTTATTGGTATATAAATTTTTCATTTTTGTATGCATTTTTATGCCCAAATTTAAGAATGTCTAAACTTGAATCAAAATTAATGTATCCCTATATAAATACAATATTTTACACTCTAATGTTCTAATGTAATCATTATATTAGATTGGCTATCACTAGCGTGAAGCAAGAAACAAGGTACCTTTATCTTAGGGCCACCTTGCAATGCGTTTTTCTCCAAATGAAGCATTTTATAGAATATGATCAATTATAATCCATTAGAATCAATTTAGAGGTACCGAATATTTACAAAAATTCAATTACAACTCAATTATTTTTTTGTTTTTGTTTTGGGATATGTAAAATTATTTAGCTCCAAGGAAACCCTCCAATGGAATTAGTTGATGGCATCCATAATGAACCTTGAGTAAGATTGTGTACCCCTAGTAGAGAGCCAGGGGCATTCGTTGCTTGATAGTGAATTGTATAATTTCTAGTAACATCAAAATTTGGTTTAGCTGACTTTGATGACAAAAACAATTGGTTGCACAAACCCCTTGTTATAACTATGGAAAACTTGTGATTGACACATATTAATGGATGAAATTACAAGCTAGTTAAAAAAATTAATGCGTGTAAATTGCCTTTACACATAATAATCATAACCAAAACATCTAACAAATTGTGACTCCTTCAAAAATTTCGAGCATAAAAGCATTATCTTAAAATATAATATATATCTCATGGAATTTTATTTTCCATCTATATGTTTTGGTGTATGAACATGTCTAATTGTTTTGTAGGAAATCTTGTTGGGGTATACAATAAGTTCTCTCATAGCTTGGAGAACCAACTAAGTTTTTTGTTATTCTTGTTTTGATTTGGTATCAATTCGTTATTTTGTACTACAACTTGACTAAATTTTATAATTTCATGTTATCATGAACCTATTTTTGTTCATTATGATATCGAGTGTTATCCAGTATCCTATGTTATAGACTTATGAAAGAAAGGATACATTTAGAAAACAATATGATAGGTTATATACAAATATCTTATTAATATTAGGGATGTTACGCTACTCTTTCAAAGTAATTTGACTTTCATAACACACTGAAAAAGTCTTTGGCCATGACGTTTTACCAAGAAATGTAAAATTTGGTTTGCTAGGTCCTAGAGTACCTTGCACAATCTCCTAATGAGCATTCATACTCTCTAATGGGGCCTATGGTGCAAGTAAATTCTCAGTGTAGAAACAAACAATTCCTCTATCCTGAGAGAGTGGGTCTAGCCACAAACAAACAATCTATGGAAAATCTCCTTAAGCTAGAATCAATTAAGAGGGCCTACCTCTTAGAACGTTATTCCACTTAGTGATGATCCTGCTTCCTCACTTCAACTATCTTTCATTTCCTTCCTTCGAATACCCGAAACAAGAAAACAAACAACAACAACAAACGTGATAGCATACAATATTTTATCATCCTACTTAACAGGTCAAGGAACATTAAGCCATAAAGATGTAAGATAACACTGGATGTAGGAAATCAATCAATAGTTTTATTCATATAAATCGAAAAGAGATTACAACTAATGCCTTGACATTGCTAGTCTCCTCTGACATATCCAGGTTCCAACACTTGTGCTAGCATCTCATGGATAGCCCCAACAATGGAAGTTTTAAGGCTTCTTTCCTTTAGTCTCAAACCAAACCAAACATACTATTGTCCCTCAAACATACACTAGAAAGCTACAAGCTATAGATGTCTTGCTGATCATTCAAACTCACTCCAAAAACTAGTTTATCTTAGGAAAATAGAGGTTTATTAGCTTGGATGGATGGGAGATGGTTCCTCTCATCATGGGAGAACATCTTATCTCTTGAGTTTGTTCCATCCTAATAGGGGAAAGGAGCCTAAACTAAGTTCTTTGGCTCCATCCAGCCCAACCATAAACCAGATTTTCATTGCGAAGCTTCTAGAGCTGGAAGCTTTGACTTCATATTTAAAAAACTTGCCAAAAGAAGATCAGTGCGACTGGAAAAGGGATCAGTCACTCTGTACAGTGCTAGTGCTATTTCTAATTTCTGCAAATCGGTGTGACGAGGAAACTGGTCAGTAGCATTGGTCTTGTAAACTAGGGTAAAAGGAAGATTCTTGGGAAATGATGCAAAGGGGAATTATTCTACTCACGAAGAGGGACATACTAGGTGTTTCTTCATGATGGGAAAGAATGTAGGGTTCACTGTAGAGATATTCCATAATCGTGGATGGGGAGTACAAGGATAGTGAAAAAATTTGTGCAACAGATGCCCCCTAAAGCATGAAGGTTGAACAAGAGTGAGGGGTAAAATGATTTACAAGTGGATGGGGGGAACCAAAATCCATCGTTGAAAAACCTATAAGAAATAATAAATACATATATATCATTGAAAACTCTAAGAAATGATACATGAATCATGGTATGGAGACAACCATCTAGAGAATAATCATGTAAATGATTCTAACACATGGCCACAACCATCCAATAGAAAGGATCATAAGGAAACCAAGTTATGGTCACAATCATCCAATAATGAGAAGGATAACATATAACAACTCATGGTATGGTTGCAACCATCCATCCGAAAGATATATGTATATCAACATGATCATGTCACATTGCATCGAACCTAGACCAGTGTAATCTGAGCCCAGGGTCTTACGTTCCAAATGACCCAATCAAAATACAAATCTTAATATGTGAATGAATGTGTTGAAGTCAAACATGCTAGAAAGTACCTTGATTACCAGCCAATGATGTGAATTGTTAACAAGTGTGAGATAAACCACCTATAATGACAATGGCTCTCAAGGTACTAGCAACACAGTTCATGGAATGTGAATAAAGGACCTGATGTTGAACACCAGTGAAATCACCCAATCGAAATCCAATGATGTAAACTTGTCGTCGAGTGTGAAGAACTTGCCATTAGGTCATGCAACCTCTAAGTTACTGGAAGGGAGTCTCTTGGCCAGCTTCCTGGATAATGAGTTGAAGTCGATAGGAAGTGACTACGTCGAAGGAGGGCCATGATGGATCTGACATCATCGACATGAGACAAAGTGATGCAAATGATTTCAGATGATACAGAGAAATGGGAGTAAGTGTAACTACAGAAGGACTAACTCTTGAACATATCAGCGACACGACTCCAGAGTTTGGAAGCTTTTGGATCCATAGGATCAGTGGTCATGATGATGTGGTAGAGATCAAATGGAAGGAAAAAATGAACGGCCCAACACAAGAAGGTCAATGATGAAAAGGAGAATATCCCAACCCGACCCGAAGGAGAAAATGTCATGTTCAAGAGTGAGGTGTTGACACAACTAATAGGATTTCTGATTTTCCCCCACTATTTCTGGCAGGTAATCCAATTATTTTTTATCGCAAGATTGAAGGGGATAGCATGTGCTTGCACTGTAAGTTCATTCTTCGGATGAATTCGACCTAGTAAGTTTAATGAGCTCGAGGAAGGAGAAGCCCATGTCTATCATAGTGACGAGTCCAATGTCGTTTAATCTTTTAACAAGTCCGAGAAAGGTGTAACTTGGTATATTTTTTATGTTTAGAGAGTTTTAAAAAGACACAAAAAAGAAAGCTCCACATGGTCCCTTTTCATACATTTGTGCCTCTCAAGCCTGAAAAGGTATAAAATGATACTTGAGAGAACCACTTGACCGTTTTAGTCAAGATACCTTTTTCATAAATAGTTTATCCCATCCCGAAAAAGATTTAAACGTATGTAACTGGGTAGATGATGTTTTACAACCTTTAATGAGTTCAAAATGACAAGAGCTTAGCAATATTTTCGTGTTTAAAGAGTTGAAAAGAGCTTGAAAGCGGAACCCCCATTTTTATTCTCTTTTATGAGTCAAAAAGGGAAAAAATACTTGGCAATCTTTTCATTGGAGTTTTATGAGTCGAGAAAAGAGCTTAAACGTGACTCCAGTATCACCATTGGTAATCTGTCACCTGTCACTACACAAAAGGTAAATTCATTATACATTTTCTGAGGAAAAATAGGTCAAAAATACCTTTTTAAACCCTAATATTTCATGAAAAATGAATAAAAGGAGCAAAAAGCAATTTTTTTACCATTTACCATTTTACCTTTGTGTGAATAGCCTTTCACCTATTTGTGCCCTAGTTTTTCAAGAGCAAATTATGGGAGATCCAAGAGGCCATTCGTTGATCCATCAGTTGCAAGTAAGAGCCAAGACCTTAAGCTCCATTTTCATGCTTATTTTACTTGTTTTTAACCTTTTTTTGGAATGTTTTGAGGAGATTTTGACCAAAAAAAATCACCCTTGGTTGGCGTGATTTCTGGGCACAGAATCACATTGATCGAGGTTTATTAAGACTATCAAGCACGTCGTTGGTGCTACCTTTTTTAAAACAGTCACACAGTGAACAAAAAAAATTTCAAGGTTTTTCCTAATTTGTCCGATTGATCCAAAATTTTCTATCCAAAGATGTTTATTGACTTGATTATATGGATTTTAAGGGGGAAAATCATCAAAAATGGTGAATTTGGAGGAATGTGAGCATGAGGATATTGACACTCAGGCAATTATAGACCCAAATTGCTTGAATGCTCTAAGGAACTATGGGCTCCTCAAATTCTTCCCCACAAGTCTACGGGCTCAACCCAAATTTCTACGTATTTGATCAGTCTCTGGGATGTGAATCGAGAAGTTTTCATGAGCCGTGACTGTTATATGGGAATAGTGTCCATACAGATGTTGTTATTCCAACTAAGATGTGTGGCTATCTTAGAAACAAACAATCAAAGTCTACTATTGATTCCTTTTATGAAAATAGATGAGAGGAGAATCAAGAGGGCCAACCTGAGTCTTGCGCTCGATTCCCTCTCCTTCTTAATAGATTTTTGTTTCTCGCTCTTTGTCTGCTCAGCTTTAAAAGGACCTGTAGAATCACAAAAACATACTACTATGCAAGAAACAAGGATCTAAATTCATAAATAATGCAGGATCAGATGTA
>APFE030887392.1:98333-158610 GCA_000404065.3 Pinus taeda | reverse complement strand
GGCCTCGGCACCACCTCCCAAACATCATTCTTCATGATAGAAGAATACTCGTCCTGCATGGCCTCTCTCCAGACCTACCGGCTAGCTGCCTCCTCATAGCTAGAAGGCTCAGAGTCAAGGATGCTGGTAACCATCGCCATATAGCTACAAAATCTCTCAGGTGGTCTACTCTCTCTGACCGGCCTCTTCAGCTCAGCAACAGATGTGCATCTCTCAAGGTGTCCTGAAGCCACTTGGGCTTCCTCTTCCCTGAGCATGCTTCTCCCATAGGAGAATGAAACTCCTCCTCCTCATCACCATCAGTAGCCTGAACTCCTGACTGTCTGTCTGCTGTCCTCCTCCTGCCTGCACCTGAACCTGTAGAAGCTGAGGTACCATGTGAACTGTCCATCAGTGGACTCCCTAGTGAACTGCTCTGTGACCTGCTCGGAGCACCACCCCTCTGGCTCGGTGAGCCATTGCTCACTGATGGACCTGACATCCTCATAGATGTACCTACAGATCCTCCTGATCCTCCTGATCCCTGCCCACTGGATCCTTGTGACTGACTCAACTGCTGCTGAGGGTCTGGCTGATCCAGATACTCCAACTCCCGTGATCTCCTAAAGGCCCTGTCCTCCTCGAACTTCACATCCCGTCTGACAACAAATCTCCTCTGTACAGGAATGTAAATCCGAAAGGCCTTTGAGGTTTCACTGTAGCCCACAAAGATACCCTTCTCTGCGGTGGGCTCTAGTTTGGTCCTCTTCTCCTTGGGTATATAGGAGTATGTAATGGATCCAAAGATATGAAGATGACCAATATCAGGCTTCTTCCCAGAGAAAGCCTCCTCCGGAGTCATGTGCCCCAAGGCACGATGCAGACTCCTGTTCTGCAAGTAAACAGCTGTGTTGCAGGCCTCTGCCCACAAAAAACAATGGCAACCCCTGATCATGTAACATGGCTTTGGCAGCCCCTATGATGGATCTGTTCTTCCTCTCCGCAACCCCGTTCTGCTGGGGGTTGTAAGGAACAGTGAACTCCCTCCTGATGCTTGCCTCCGCACAATAGTCAACAAACTCTCCAAGGGTGTACTCTCCTCCATTGTCCGACCTCAGGGACTTGATCTTCCGACCTGTCTGTGTCTCCACAAGAGCTCTGAACTCCGGAAACCGCTTGAAGACCTCACTCTTGGTCTTCAAGAAATAAATCCAGGTCCTCCTGGAGTGATCATCAATGAATAAAACATAGTACTCATATCCACTCAAGGGAAACATGAGACATCCGACTGCTCACATCAGAATGTATCAAATCAATTATCCCAGTCGCTCTGCTGTCACTGCTGGGAAAAGGGGATTTGGCAAACTTGCCCATAGCACATCCTCTACAAGTATCAAGGTGATCAGTACTGAAATCTGGCATACCTGTAATGATCTCCCGCAAGGTCCTCAAGGCTCCATGATACATATGTCCCATCCTGCGGTGCCAAATCTCACACTGCTCAGAACTGCTAGTTCTGCTGTCGGTACTACTACTCAATGCCAAAAGGGGCTGGAATGCAAACCTGTACACCTTTGCATGGCGTACACCTATCACTCTAGCTGACTCAGCTGGAGCGCCCCTGGGATACATCAACACCTGTCCTCCCCTGAACAGTACCTCATATCCTCTGTCCTCCAAAGCTGAGACAGATATGAGGTTCTTCCTCATCCCTGGCACATAAAGAACCTATGTCACTTTCAAGGGAGGTTTGGACTCCATCTGAAATGTCAGTGTCCACACCCCGACTGCTCTAACAACTCTGTCATCACCGAGTACTACCTCTACATCAGTGTCACTCTCTGAAAGCTCTGAGAAGTACTCATGAACTCCTGTCATATGATGTGAAGCCCCACTGTCTACATATCAGATACCTGTAGATGCTCCACTAATCGAGGGAAAAGCCTGCTCCCTCTAAACATGTATGGCAGGTGATCCTGCACTAGAGGACTCACACATAGTGAATGCAAACTCCCAGTCAAAACGACCTGCAAAGTCCTCAATCTCTGCTGATGCTGCCAAACTCTGATCCTTCGCCTTCTTCTTCTTCTTCTCCAGACACACAACTGCATAGTGTCCCATCTTTTGACAATTCCAACATTTCACCTTCGAATAGTCCTTCTGTGTGTTTACCTGTTTACCTTTACCTTTGCCTTTGCCCCCACCATTGCTTGTGGAAGCCTGCTTCTTCCCTTTTCCTTTCTTGCCTCCTGCCACCAGTGCTACATCCTCATCCTGCTCAACTAGCTTGGCTGCCCCAAGCTGACCTTTCCCGATCTCTGTCTGAATGCAATCATCCCAAAACCTCTCCCATGTGGGAAGGGTCTCACGAGCACAAACCCCATCAGCAAAGTTCATCCATGAACGGGGGAGGCCATTTACCGCAATCTGCACCAACTCAGTGGGTGGAATGGCCTCTCCAATCGCTGCCAACTCATCTCTCACATTAGTAATCCTAGTGAGATATCCAGCTGCACTATCATTACCCATCTTAATGTTCTTCAGCTTCTCCTTCAGGACCGTTTTTCGGTTCTCATTGGTACTCTGGTAGAGATTGGACAATGCTGTCCACATCTCATGGGCATTGCTCTTTCCTCTCACATGAGGAATGCAATGGTCTTTGATTCCGTCTAGAATCAGCCTCTCCCCCTTGTTGTTCTTTTTATTATAAGCAACCAACTGAGTAGCATCAGTAGGCACAACAACAGGGGTCTGTGTGGTATGCACCATGATATCTCAGACTTCTGCCTCCTCAAAGATACTCTGCATTCTCTCCTTCCAAACGCTGTAATTTGTATGCCCATCCAACTTATCCTCCACCCTCAATCCCAATGACATCCTGTTGTTCTAAAACTGAAAAATAGCACTGCTGTAGTAAAGATAAAACCTGCTGTTTATGAAGAATCAGCTTGTTGGATTTTTCTGAGTGAAAAATCAGCAGCTGTAATTTTTCTCTTTTGCTGTCCCAAACTGCTCTTCAGCATTCAAGCTTTAATACCATGTAAAAAAAAAAAAAATTCCACCCCGGTTTTTAGTTTCTCCTTATTTCTCCCATGTAGTTAAATGCCCTTTCCCATAAACATACATTCAACACGCTGGAAAAAATAAATTTGCTGAAAACACCAAATTCTGGAAAATTTACAGAAGTTGGAAATTGCAGAATAAAAAATCAGCAGTAATAAACAACCATTAAAACACATTAAAACACTGATATTTTTGGTCAATGTGACCCTGGAAAAACCTCCTACAACTCTTGGGGAAAACCAGTTTGAGAGCTCTTATTTATTTATGGAAAATGTCTTTTTACAGTGAGAAAATTTCAGCAAAATAAAATTTCCAACAAGCAAACTTATCTGTTGTCATCCCAACAGACAACCTGGAAACTTGCTGTACGCGATGTACGGACCTTACAGACAGACCTCGATTTCTGTGCCGAAATTTGTCTCCTCGAAATTCGTGCCCAAAAATCAGTTTTTCTTTGTTTTCTCAGCAAAAATCAGCTTTTTCTGCTTGTTCTTTCAGCTGTACGGATTTGCTGAAGAGCTGCATTGGTATGTGTGCCAAAACGCTGCCTTTTTCTCCTTCCTGTCCAGAAATCTCCCTTGCTCTCTTGCTCTCCTTCTCCCAATCTGCTCATGAAAGAATGAATGATCTTTTCCTCCTTTTCCTCCCTTAACTCAACCCTAAATGACTTTTGAGTGATCCCTAAATCCAATGGCTGAGATAGATAGATCAATGGCTGAGATTAAATGCACATTTAAATCTCACTTTCTATTTTTTAATTCACCCACTTTAATAAAGACCCACTTAGTCATTTATTTCCAAAGTCACTTTTCCTTTCTAATTTTTCATTGACTTTATAAGTCACTTTAAAATTAGACTTAGTAACTTTATCACTTAAAGTCACTTTTAAATTAGATTTTAACTTTATAAAAAATATAAAGTCACTTTAGGAGAAAAATTAAAATCTTTTGGACACTTTTCCCTAGGCCAAAGATCAAAGCCTAAGGGAACCACCTATCCTCCGGTACCAAATTTCAACAAAAAGAAGTTTCTATAATAGTCTTAATTAAAAATTGCTAAAAATAAAACAGATAAAGTGTATCTCTCAAATACATGCGCATAAACATCTTTCCAAGCCTATCTGCATCTAAAAATCATGTTTTTTAGGAGTCATGCTTGGGGATAAGGATCAACAAATCCAATTTGATGAGATGGCATCCAAGTCAACAATTGTCCATGAGCTTTTTCCTCACGAAATCGTGAAATATAGGTTCGAGTGATCCCTTTGCAACTCCAAAACCATTATATCTACTAGAAAATTGAGAGAGGTGTTTTTAAATGGGTCATTCGTGGACAAAAACATCTATTTGTTTTGAAAAATTCATTCTCATTTGTTTGAAATCTAATTTTTAAAACAATTCCTAAAACAAGATTACAAAATCCTCAAAAAATAGGCTTCAATGATCCCTTGGAATATTTCAAACCTTGACACCCGTGTAAAACCTGAGAGAGATCTTTGTTAATGGAATTTTTTTCAACAAAATCCTCTTTCATATTTCAAAAATTAGTTTCTAGTTGATCTAAAACCGTGCCTAAATTTACTGCCTCTTATAGGAAAAAATAGAGTTTTAACTAAGCACTTTTAGAATTATGCATTGACACTCTCATTCTTAGCACTTTAACCCCATTTATTACAAATTCACCTTCACACTCCCATTGTCAGTGCTTTTAAAAAAATTCAAACTAAAAAATGTGATAATATAACCTCCACCTGTTCTCCAACACCCACTAGAAGGGAGATATATCCCCCTAATCGCATTTACCAACTCCTACGAGAAGGAAGCTCCTACCCCTTACTAAAGACAACAACTATCATCATGTTGTTGACCAATTTTCAGAATGTTTCATACTCGATCCACCTGACAAACAATCGTCAGATAACCTATAGGCATATTTTCATCAAAATTTCATACTAGACCCACAGAAGCAATAACCCCAAAAAAATATCCTAACTAAAATATTGAAACAAGAATATGAACCACTAAATATATATAAATCAACTAAATTTGTCAAGAATCAAGTGAATGAATCTAGAACCCAACTAGAATAAATGAGCTTCAAAATATATGCATGACTGTTCTTAATAGAATTTGTGTATATGAGAGCTTCCTTTACATAAAACCTACATACAGACCTTAGAATACTAAACACTCAATCATTTAGCTCACTGTAATACTGAATGACTCATTGAACCAAATACTAAACCAACCATAGATCAGTAAACATATCACAAATCACCACACTGCACATCAATCAATATTCTAATTCATAATCAACCTAATCAACATTATTAGATACTAATCATAGAGACATCATTGACAAACAACAACAAAGAGAGCAGACATCATCAATAGTTATCATCAATTAGCACTACAAACCATAACCACTAATGAGTTCCAATAAGAAAATAAATGACCATTCTTTTCCCTCTATGGTTGCAAATTCCACATTTGGAAGAATGCATTTGCCATATATTTCTCTTCTTGGCATCAACACAAAATAACAGTCTTCCATGGATGCAAACTTTTTGGCATCTTGTCCACTATCGCTTCTTGCATCTATCATCCTCTAGTTCAACATGGTACTCATGTTTTGATCTAAGAATGAAGGCTAAGCATGAGCATCTTGCTCAAGAATGGACCTTCGATACTCCTGCTACATCTTGTCACAAGAAACACCATTAAATGGAAAAACACATTATGGAAGAAATTCAAATCGACAACCTCTTCTTTTGCTCCTTGAAAGCAACAATTGTCATAATATGTAACATCATCATGTACTATTGCATCTTGGTGTACAAAATATCAACTCACAAAATCAAAAAAACATCATCAACTAAACATAAGTCGACAAGGCATGCTTCTTCATACAACTAACTTTCAAGTCAAGCAAATACATGTACAACAACTTGACAATTCTTTGCATAAAGAACAATAATTTCACATTCTCATGGAATAATCCATCAACATCTCCCTTTCATCTTTGTAGACAAAATGAACTCTTCCAAGTCGATATGACACACATGTGACAACAATCAAGACAAGTCGACATTCATGCATGTGCAAATGGTCGACATTCTCATGTTGACAACATACATGTAACAAAGCAATCGACCAAGATAGGTCAATCACTCATGCATGTTCAAGCACAATGAAAATTCTCAAGTTGTCAATCATACATGTTAACAAAGAAATCAACCAATACAATTCAGTCACTCATGCATGTTGGTAGTTTCATTGTTCACACACAAAAACTCTCATGCATGTGTACAATTCTTCAACTCTCCCTCAAGTAAAAATACAAGTACAATAAGCAATAACATGTATGGGTACATAAGAGCTGAAATGACAAATTTGTTGCAAATGAATTGATTAACTTACCCAAATTTCACACACCTTCTTAGTGAAATTATGGAACATCAAGAATTGACAAATTTGATGCAAATGAAGTGAGTAACATACTCAACTTTCACACACCTTCATGGTGAAATTATGCAACAAAAAGAATGGTTTCAAAAGAAATGCATTGACATACAAACTTGTAACCACAAATTGCCTTCTTTGATGCATTAAAGTGAGTCAAACAGAACTCCACTTTCAACATTTTGCATCATACAAGTTGTGACATACTTTCAATAGAAAATTAATGCATTCATAAGGCAAAGAAATGCATTTTTAAGGCAAAGAATTGCATCTATCAACAAAATAAATGAAAGCCTTATTTGGATAAGAAATCAAACCGCCTCTTACCAAACCATTTCAATGTTGATTCTTGTAGTTGCACATCATCTTGTGAATCATCTTGCCCACATAAATTATGGAATATCCTTTTCCATTCTTGCCAAAGCCTCTCTCCACCTTCTTCAAATGTCGTGGATAAGTTTTTGGATGCAAAGTCCAACATTTGTCTATGAGATGACCTTGCTTATGGAAATGAGTGAGAAATAGTTGCATCTTGTTTTCAACATGGGTTGCCTTATCCAATGGACCTTTGTCTTTCTGTATCTTTTTCTTTCAAAGTTTCTTGTATGTGGCCATTTTCTTCCAACATATTGAAACATTATGGTTATTCAAACCACAAAAAGAAGATGTAAATTCTCTCCAATTCTTATGTGAAGATTTACCATGTTTATAGTAATAAAAAAAAACTTGATTAAAGGCATATTTACACCTTGCACATTCACCTTTTCAACTTCTTGAGAAGGTGAATTTGATGAGGTAGTGGCTATCTTCAAAAATCCAACAATGGTGTTAATAATCTCAGAGATTTCAACATCCTCTTGTGCATTGAAACCATTGTTTGAATGCTTATGAGCATTTTCTTGCAAAGTGGGTATAAAACATTTTCATTTCTCATGAACAAAAACTTTACAAGCTTGAGGCAATGAACATATAATGAAATTCACTCTTGGAACCTCTTCATGAGCCTCCTTGGCTTTGGAGCATTCTCGATCATCTTTTCTGTAACCAAGACCTAAATACCTAGGCCTCTCCTCAACAACAATTGGCCCAACTATGATTTGTGCATGTTTGCCTAACCCTCTATCTTCATAGCCCATATTCATGAACAATTTGGACCTTATTCCTCTAGTGTGTCTTTCAAAAGAACAAAAACATTAATTTTGAGAGAAAACTAAAGATAAACTTGAATTGCATACTTCATGTTCATGTACATGCTTAGTTAGTGTTTCCTTGGCATCATAGAGTAAGATTCCCATCTCATGCATCTTTTCGAGAAACTCTTGCTTCTCCTCCTTCATTTCCATCAATTTCTCTTAAAGTATAATGTTCCCCTTCCTATCTTCAATCATCTCTTGCACCATATCTCTCATGATGAAAATCTCGTGCAACATCTCTTCATCAAAGAATCTTGCTAAGGAAGAGAAATTAGAAACATCAGTTGTTGAAGCTACCATCATGTGTAATGAATTAAAGAGCTTCAAAACAATTCACAAAGATTTAAAAGATTCTTTATTTTTATTTGAGAACCAAGTTCTCAATATTGAAATTCTCCTTGCTTGAGCTTGTACACAAAAACATGCACACAGTTAAATAGTCCTTGCACAATTTCAAAACCAATAGCCAATTCTCTAGCTAAACTTGGCAAACAATCTCAGGGTTCAAATGAGCTAACAAGTCCTATGATACCAACCTAATTTAAAATATTTGGAAAACTTCTTAATGTTATGCAAGCTCCCTCATCAATTAATTTTTTTTTAGGATCCTCGCATTTACCCAGTTATGCAAGAGATTTATGTGTCAAGTTATATGTCGTTTATTTGTCATGTGTGAGCAAATTATGAGTTAATTAGCTACTTAAATAATTTGGACAGAAAATGAAATGTAGATAAATATACACAACAAAATCATAAGACAAATCTGATCAAGGAACTCACCCTCCAATACTGGGCTACATCTCCTAGGACCTCTTTCATTGGCTAGGCCCTCTTTGGAATTATTGGTCAATGTCTGATTACAAGCTTCTACTCAACTCCAATAGCTTTGCAGACTATGCCATTGGGTTCATAGGACCTAAAAATGACGAAAATGGCTATTAGACCTCTCAAAACTGACTCTGGCTGATCTGGGCATGACCTCCTTCCCTAGTGGCCCTAGAATTCCCTGAAATCCCCTGTGGAAAAATCACCTGTAGAAGTTCCCAATTGCCCCTGAAACATGTTTCGTTGTCTTAAGAACCTACAAATCATCCGAAATTGACTATTAAGTTTTCAAAATTGGTCTAAATCCCATCAAGTTATGGTATTTTCAATTTTTCCGTAGGAATCTCCTCCAAATCTCAAAAACTTTAGTGAATCCTGCTAAGTTTGGGGGTGGTTACGGATTTGGCGAATCTACCAACTGCAAAGAGAGTTTAATTAGTTCTTAAGTGCAGTTAATTAGTTCTAATCACAATTTATGGTAAACCACTATGGTTAAGTGTTGTAGTGGTCACATGTGCATTTAGTATTAACTGCTAGTGGTTAACCCCTAACCTTCAACGCTTAACCTTTAACAATATGCACATTCCATCATATGACAAGATGTAATGTGTAGCACAATTGATAATTCATGTTGTTAATTCATGGGAGGTAGTGGGTTCAACCCCGAATTCCATCAAAAAATTTCCCAAAACACATTGTTGACCTTTGACCAGTGGGAGGGACATGTGGTGGCCTCCGGGCTTGCCACATGGCACCCTCTCATTGGCCCACCACAAACCAATAAGATTCTACCATATCACCAAACTAAAAACCAACAACACTGAGACACTTAGCAAGCCCTCATTGGGAGTTGACCTCTTTGACTTGCCCACATTACCTGCATAGTCACTTGCCACTTGAGCAGTATCTGCAATTTGTTTTTTGTTGTTTGTTCAAACTGTCAACGGGCTCTAACTTCCTCATACGAAATCTGTTTTGAGTGAAATGAGTTGCATTGGGATTATATCGGTGAGATGGACGCATTCCTTTAGCTTTTGAGCTATTCTTGACACTTTCATTTTTGAGCAAATTTTGGGCCCTAATCGAGATTTTGATCATTACTCATAATAATTTCCATTCATGAACCAAGAGAGGGAAAGATATTATATATATATATATTTATATTATATAATAATATATATATATATTATATAGATTAGTATAGTATATATAGATATAGGGATAACGAAAAGGAAGTTAATGTTTCGTTGGCCAAATTTCTCTCAAAGAAATCCTACATTGCATTGTTTAAGCATAAGAAGTAAAAGCATTAGTGTGTTGATCATATTTCTACTTAGCAATCCATCATCCTACTGAAAGAAGAGTCCACCATTGAGATATTCTTCATACATCTTTGAGAGAGGGTAAGCTTGGAAAGAGATTGAGGAAAGGAACCTTCTCGCTAAGGGTTTTTTAGGACCATAACTCAAATAATTATTTTCAAGTGTTTAGTATTCATATATTGTATTCATCTTATACCACCACCAATCAATAAAGAGGACCATTTTCCATAATTTTGTTGAATTTTTTGCTTCACTTAGAATTATTTATGTGTTTATCTCTTTGTTTTAGTTTATTTTTGTATATGCATTGTTTTCTCCATTTGAAATTCTTTGTTTATCTTTGGCTTTTCACTAAGAACAACCAAACTGTATATTTTAGTGCACATGACAACCAACTACTAAGCAGGTTTCTTTTGGCACATCATTTCTACAACAACATCGCTACAGAATTGGTGACTCCACTATATTTTATTTACTCAAATGTTGTGTTTGCAGGACCCTCTCTCTGCATTATCACCTCACAGGGTGGTCATCATCTATCTAAAATGTTTGCAGGACCTATAGGACCTATTTTTGCCCCATAAGCTTGACTGTTCATAGAATTTTTGTCAACCGTGCAACTTTATTTCATATATACATGTATTTTCATGACCTTTTTTTAGACAACCACATCTATGCACCATAAAACCTGTATGTTTTCCAAAAAGTATAAAAACCACTGTAACTTCACCTTTTTCATGTGATTGGTAACCTTTAGTGAATTGCGTTCACCTCTGTAATTTTGTTTTTCTTTCAGTAAGTTTAGATTTCCTGGTTTATTTACTAATCACTATTAGTGGAGCAATTAGATTATCTTTCATTTTTATTTTCATTTCTCACATAGATTAATTACATACAAAGTAAGTGGCCAAATTCCACATAT
Organism: Pinus taeda; assembly: GCA_000404065.3. Taxonomy (NCBI): domain Eukaryota; kingdom Viridiplantae; phylum Streptophyta; class Pinopsida; order Pinales; family Pinaceae; genus Pinus; species Pinus taeda. The sequence goes on along the minus strand of APFE030887392.1, from coordinate 147,845 downwards.
ATACTTCAAACTATTTCACTAGCTGGAGTGCATGTTGGTGATGTATTGCGACATGGGCCTTTTGATTGTCCTTTGCTCCTGTGATCAAATTTACCCACCCACAACTTCTGTTTGTGCCAATCTTTGAGTTCATTGGCATTCTATGTTTCCTAACAACCCACCTTTTCTCTATTTCCATTGTCTTTTCCTTCCTACTAGTGCACCCTATTGGTGTGGCTATGTAGGATTTTTCCCATGCTTTCCTCCTCTTTTTGCATTCATTATAGCTCCCTTTCTAGTAGCTTGAACTTGGACCTATAAATTCTCATGGGCCCTCTTTAGATTTCATAACCAGGAAGAAAATCTTCATAGGGATGATGTATTTTGGCACCAATAAGGTACATCATGAAAAGTAGAGAAAATTTTATAGATTTCATATTCCCTCACACATATTCTCGAGATTTGATAAGGCCCTAACTTGAAGACGTTAACCTCACTCCAAGTATAAGAAGCACTCTTTGTAACAATCTTGATTTTCTCCTTTGAAGGTAAATGAGGGGTAAATTAGATAACAACTCAAAAAATTTCTATGTAAGAAAACCGTGGAGACAATAGTCATTCAGTAAAAATGTTCTCATCAAGAAACTAGTCATCCATTGGCTCTTCATCCTTTTCAGACAAGTTTAACCTTGATAGAAAATATGCAACAAAATTTTATTTCCTGTGTTTGTCAACAATGGTTAGATCAAATTATTATAGCAGTAGTAACCATCTAATGATTCAAGTAGTTATATTACAATTATTCATAAATTATTTAACTATTTCTTCGTCAAATACAAAACAAAATTTTATTTCCCTCGTTTTCCAACAATGGTTAGATCAAATTATTATAGTAGCAGCAACCATCTAATAATTCAAGCATTTATAGTACAATTACTCATAAATTACTTAAGTATTTCTTCGTCAATATGTAAAAAAACATGATAGGTAGTAATGTAGCAACTAAATTTATTTAAATAAAGTGCAACAACTAAAAGTTAATTTTTAGTAATCATGTAATTAAACGCACCTTTGGACAAGTTATTTCTAATGAAATATATGTCATAACGCAATTTACCTTCAAGGTACCCTAGTTCTACCCCGTCTTCTTTTTTGTATGCATATGTGGAGGCCAAATTTGGCCCTCAAAAGACTAGTGTAGTTGTGATTTATCCTTGATCTCTTCAAATTTCCTTCGACATAGATCTGTCTAATAGAATTTCGAATATTTTGTTATGAGAGAGAATGAAGGTGAATCAATATTACTCAAATCCTTAATGAATATTCTATAATACCTAGCAAGTCGTAGAAAACTCCTAATATATTTCTATTTTTTATAACATGAACCTTTCTAATGATGATTATTTTATTAGGGTAAACTCTAATTCCTTCCTTAAAGAGAATGTTCCCTAAAAAAATTGTTTCATTAATAAAAAAAATTGTAACTTTTGAGGGATAAAGGAGAGATTCACATATATACATCTTTCAAAACTTTGCACAAGTTGGATAGAACTTCTTAGAAAGAATCCCGATAAGGTGTGAAATCGTCCATATAAATATTTACTGATTCATGTACGAGGTCAAAGAAAATGCTAAATACAACCCTTTTGAAGGTAGTAGGGGCATTACCTGAAAGAACATTGTAGGCCAAAATTCCCCTTGGTGAGGTGCAAGCTGTCATATCCTTACCTTCAGGACTGATTTGGATCTGATTATACACAAGTTGTCATATCATAACCTTAAAGACTGATTTGAATGTGATTATACCCACATTAATCCATCCATAAATGAAAACAAAAAATTGTGCAAGAAAATCCAAAACTTCGTCAATAAAGGGAAAAGGAAGATGATTTTTTTTTGGATGTATTGAGTTCTTTGTAATCAATACAAACTCTCCATTTTCCATTTTTCATACAGACAATTACTAAAAGGTATACCCCTTCACTATAAAAAATTGGATAGATAAATCAGGCATCTGATATTTTTTGAAATTCTTCTTTTACAATATCTTTTAATGTAGGGTTCATTCCCCTTTGAGGTTGGTAAAAATGGTTGTGGTCTTGTTTGTTTGATGTATATATGATGAGTGAATATATAGGGGTGGACTCCCTTAATTTCCTTGTATTCCCATGCGAAGGCATCAATATTCTACCTCAAAAAAGTGAGCATCTTTTCTTTGTATCAATTGAAAGAAAGGGGTCGATTTTCATAGTTTTCGAGGGTTTTATTTCTATGTTTTCCATGTGGAGTTAGTCAAAACTAATAGTGATTAGATCTACCCATGAAATTTAGTGAGAGAAACCAATTTTCGCAATAGATTCTTCTTTTAGTCCCTTAATATTTATGGTATCGCAATATTTATTTTCTAGAAATTTATCAATCATATTATCTTCATCTAATTTCTTACTACCAATGGTGGTTTCTAACATACAAATTGCTTAAGGAGATGAATGATAAAGTTCTTCTTCTTCTTTGTCTTTCACCCAAATAGGAAGATCATGATCAATTAGGGGTTGAGCAAGATGATATAATAAAATATATTTTTTAGACTAACCATTTGTGATTTTCATATTTCGAGCATGAGGCCTTCTAATGCTATTATGGGAGATTAATCTTAAACATAGTCTCTATGGTATTGTAGACCCAAATTCAATGATAGTGTTGGGGATTACAATATCGTTTATGTACATATATACTACTCACATGCGAGGATCTAAATAATTTGGGATGATGACCTTACCAAGAATAAGATCAACCATTTTTCCTAAGACATTAATAATAGGGGCATCTCCTTTTCTCCTTTGTGGCATCCTAAGAGATTCCTCTTCAACAAATATGTTGTATGCGGGAACATATTTGATGGATTGCAAGAGGGGAATATTGACACACAAATTTTTCAGTCCCAAAAGCTCATCTTCTTCTCTAATGTGTGTTCTAAGATGGATCAACCTTTCATGACAGGGAGGTTTGTTGGCTTGAGGAGTGGGATCTTCTTTCTCTTCTTCAATATTTTCTTTTGGAGAAGCTGGGTGAGAATTTGGAAGTATATTCCCATACCTGAGGTTAACTTCATGAATTTATACACCATAGGATGGATAATATGTCTCTCTAGTATAGAATGGTTAGGGCTACTTATTTTTGGGGTTTGGGTTTGGTTGAGAAGGAATTTGTGGTTTTTTTGGAGGATTAATTTGGGTTCATTGTGGTTGACCACGAGGAGGCATTAAGGCACGTGCTTGGGTTAGGTAATTCCTCCACCCTAAATATGGATTACCTCAATGAGGAGGTTGGTTCTAGTATGGATGAAAAGGAGGAATGCCATGTTTGGGAGGACATGACCATGTAGTGGGCATAGACCAAGGTAAGGTGGTCAGTGGATACCAAGGTTGAAATTGTACACTATAACTTGTATTAAAAGAGGAGGGATATTTCTTACCTTGTTGATATGGTATTGAGCCTTCTGGCCTCTTCTAGTTGACAGAGGAGAGCGTCTCCATGCCTCCTTATACTCCTTAGTACACAACTTTTAAACTTGGAAAAGATGGACGTTTTTCAGTTACGTTGCTTTCCTCACACCTACAAAATACATTTCTATGGAATCTAAGGTGCACTCATTCCTAGTATGTCTCTTAGTTAAACTAGGGCATAATATAGCCAATGCCCTTTCTACTTCCACTTATTGTTTCTTAATGTGTAGTATGTCCATTTTCATAGCAAAGTTGAGTATGATCTGAGTTCTTAAATATTTGAATCGACCTCCTATTTCATTCTTATTGATTGAAGTGGAGGAGGAGGGGTTTACCAAACCGTTGATAATTCTACCTCATTTTCTAGTAGCTCTAAAAATATGTTTGAATTGTATTTTCATGTCTCCATAGTTGAGCTCATAAACATCTCCATTGGCCAACATGTTCAGGGTATCCACTAGTTTCAAGGAATTTGGATCAAGAGTGCAGTTAGGTGCCCTCCAATAAATTAGCTAGAATATTTCCTCAAAGTATTCTAGGGATTCGTCTACTCCCTCGATCAATTGAATATTTCATCTCTTGTGTCTCCTCTACAATAACTCCTATATCTATTGAATAATTCTTATTGCATTTGTAACCATGAAGAAATGTTTCCTCCTTCCAAGGTCATAAACTGCAAAGGGCTACATCCTTAAGGGTAGAAGGAAATAGTTTGACCTTCTAGTAACTTTTTGTATAATCATGTCATAAAAAATAGAAAAAAAGTTCAAACATGAATGTTTCAAGGTCTTAAGTAGGGATTCCATGGAAATGTCGGAGAGTAGTTGGACTCATATATTTCTTTTTAGCTTCCCAATTTACCTCCACAATAAGAGAAAATTTAGGCTTCCTATTTATAGTCATGGTATGACTTGGTAATGGCGATTCTTCTCCTCTTACAAGATCCTCATAAATATTTTCTAGCTCACCTAAAAATGCCTCTATATCCTCTGTAGATAGTCTAGGAGGCCCATAATGAGTAGTTGGTTCTTTGTAGGAGTTGGGGTTTTCAGTAAGAATATTTATGTTTTATCCCTAATTCTACAAGGAATGAAATAAACATATACTTTTTTCTTTGTGGTTTTCTAGAAGAAAAGGCTAATGTAGTTTGTTTTTTCTTTTGCAAAAAATGAAGGAAGTGAATCAACTAGGGAAGCAAACAGTTCATACTTTGACACCTCCCACGTAATGATGCCAAAAAGTGATGACCCTAGTATTAAAGTTGCAACTCCTAAGGGATATTGAATTTAATTTTCAAATGAGGGTTCATAAAAACTTAAGAGGGATTGTGTAAAACATGCATGTCCCTTTGTTGATCTATGTAGGTGAAAGCAACTTAAGGAAAACTAGTTGCTGAGAGATCATTCTTACAAGAAGTAAATAACAATAAGTAAATATATTCTATTTATAGGAAAAGAAGGTGAACCAATTCCATAAACTTAAAACAACATCCAATCTACTCTAATGTGTATTGGAAACAATCTTGGAACTCAAAGAAAGCTTTGAAACATTAAACTCTAATTTGCTAAAAAATGCACTTTTTCTATAACAAATAGGTCAAGGATTCTAGGGGGTCTTAGAACTTCCAAATTCCATCCTTAGGTTATGTTGTAGCATACTAAGGATGGATGATCATGGGTTGGGTGCAAATCCTCACAAGTTTTTGATGCAAATTGCAGCCTAATATAGGGGTCCCTACTACATGAGATAGACCCATGAGTAGGAAAATGTGTTTTAGATGTGAGGTGAAGAGTGGATAAGATGAAGGAGGGATGAATGAAGTTTAAGAAGTATTTTCCAAGTCCTTATTTCGATTATGAATGAGTTTATTCAACACAAGAGTTATTATGGAATTTATTGTAGATATGTAAGACATGAATTTATGCACTAGCACATTCTAGCAAGCAAAGAAATAATAATCTAAGCGTTTGAATACCTAATGGGATACTCTAGTACCATATTTATGCAAAGGTAGTTGAGGGGAACCTCCTTGAAGGAAGGGCTACTTCCCTCCAAAAACCCTAGAAAATAGGATTTGGTTTCTTGATGACTTGAAAGTTATAGGGGAGTGATAATTTCCTTAATCCACCAAAGTTTTGGTCATCCATAAGCATGGGATAGGTCCCATATTCTCTTATTGGTTAGATTCCTTTGTCATCTGTACCAAATATTCTCCATATCTTACACAATAAATACATTAGGCACACAAGATATGTCAATCATGTCTAACCTTCCTAAGAACTTATTATAGTTGAGAAATACATTATTAAGTGCAGTAGGAGAACTTGTTAAAATTGAAAACTAGCGCAGAACTCCATGTGGGTCATCCTATTTATGGTAGGTGATATTTTCTTAGATCCTTTTCATTGAGAAGTGTATTATTTATCTAAAGATCATCTTATTATGATAATTATTCATGGAGTTATGGATTTATTTGTGTTATAAGACTATTCGTCAAGGTCAGTGAGCAACCAAATAAACCCCACATCTGCTGAACGTTTTAGTATAAAAGGAGATGACTTGAGAATCATTTCAACACACACTTATATCTTGTTTTCTCTCCACTTGTATTGGGTTTTAGTGGAAGAGAAATCTAGGAGTTGAAACACTAGAAATTGGAGGAATGAAGACTAAGAGAGCTACCCTAGAGATGATGCCCTAGCAAGGAAAATGTAGTCCTCACAAGGATGTCTTAGCCGCAGTCCAAAGGAGGATGACCTAGTTGCAGTCCTAAAGGATGTCTAGCCACAGTCTTCCCTAATCCAAGAAGACACAGTCATGTTGTGAAGGAGATAGCGGTAAGTTGGAGGCAAGGGAACTATGTCTTAGCTGCAGCAAACGACAGTTGAACAACGTGGTTGAAGAGGCTTGTTACATGATATTTTGGAGGGCCGAGTTTTCCGTAAGGGAGGCCGAGATTAATCGCTAAAGGGTCGAGACAAGGAAAGGTTGTTGCAGCCTATGTGGACGAGTTCTTAGGTGCCCAACGCTTGGTAAAGGGCAGTGTAGACTGTTGTGGGTAAGCCACACCCCTACGAATAGTTTAGAGGGAAACGTATGGTGGTTTGAGTGGGTTGTAGGTGGCAATGGATGTCTGTAGTAGGTGGCAGGCCTAGCCACTCCAAAACAAGGCAATGTGAAGGTGTATTGGGGGTTGTCTATGCTGAGAAAAGCACTGATGGGAGCCACCACTTCTCCAAGAGTAAGCCACAGTCTAGAAGGGTTTCTTTCGTAGCTGATAAAGGGTTATTACAACACGCAAATATGCCCTAACGAGCAACAATGGGACAACAATGTTGTTGTACATAACAAAAATGGTTCATGGTGGATACATGGACAACAAGTACATGGTACACAAGGTGCAGCAATGCCTATAGTGGGACAACATTGTTGTTGTACATAGTAGCAATGGTTCATGGTGCTACAAACTCATTGTATAGCACATGATGGGACAACAACATAGTGGGACAATAACACGTTGGGACAACAACATGTTATGACAACAACATGCTGGGACAACACAACGATTAGGACAACTATGGCATTATGCAATAGTGACACAATAGGACATCAACAACAATAAGGTGGAGCAAGCATAATTCTGCAAGCACATTGGGACAGATGTATGGTACTTGGCGTAGCAAGTACACAAAGCAACAATGATGCAGCAAGAACATGGGTGATAACATGGTGCAGCAGTGACACAAGGTACAAGAGTGCTAAAAACTAAGACAACAGTGCAACATAAGGTCGAGCATTGTGATGATGGGTACAACATGGTGCATCATGGTGGGGTGTAGCATGATTATGAGATGCAGCACAATGATAGGTGAAGGAGTCACCTTGGAGAATGAGTTGAAGGAGCATGTCTTCAACTGATCTCATGTATCATCTTCTTAGATATTATCTATTCTCTTATCTAGATAAGTCAAAATGTTGACTTTTGTTTTAAATGTACTATCTCTATCTCTCTCTCTCTGCTGAACTATTAAAGAACATATAAGAAGAATTCATCAAGGGTTTCCAAACATTGGGGTTTGTCCCTAGCTAGCATGACATCTTGTGTCCTCTTGTCTTGGCTTGTCTTCTCTCATTTATGTTTATGTTCTATCTGTAGTTTACTTTAAGGCTGATTTGATTGCTAATCTTGAAAAGATATTGAGTTAACTGTGAAAATTGAAATAAATTGCTCTAAGCATAGAACATACCTAAACTTAACATGGTATCAGATCCAAGGTGAAGACAAAGCCCAAGCAAGAGTGAAAGAGAAATCACCAAAGATAGTTGGGAAAGGACAAAAGGATCAATGGATTCTTGATCCCTCTTAAAATTCACCGAGGGTGAAGTCGAAGCAAAGAATATTATCATAATGGCGCAGCAGAAGTTTTTGATGGCATAATGATCATCTGATGGGAAGCCTGGACCTAAGGGTGGAAAGAAAGACAGATGCCTTGTTTGCAATAAGTTATGCGAAGGAGTGTCTGAATGGCATGAACACATCACTTGATGATGATAACAATAATTCTAGGGACATCTTCAATGATCAGAGGAATGACAGGTAATGTAGGTCATCAAGGAAGTGGCCGACTCCTCGGAGCAATGAACCCGAGGTATGAAGAATCAAATGTTCTTTCTAATAAGATAAAGAGGCATTATCTTGTATTGGTCGTGTCCTTTATATTCTATGGAAATCTGGCTTATTGATTATAGTGCTTCAAGGCACTTCATCGGATAGAAGGGTGCTCTCTCAAATTTGGTAAGAAATGGAAAAAATCGTGGGATTATTCTAAGAGCCAATGCCACCTATCCCAGAAAGGGTGTAGGAAATGTTACCCCTTAGTTGAATGAGGGTAATTAGATTCATTTACAGAATCTCTTTTATGTACCCAATTGCAAGAGGAACCTGGTGTCCATTTCAGAAATGGAAGTCAAATGTTTCATAGTGGCATTCATCAATGGAAAGGTACATTTTTGAAAATATAATTTTCAAAGATGTTTTTTTCATGGGTTAAGGGTTGGCAATTTGTATCAAGTTACAAGATGGTCCATTGCGATCATGTCAATTGACATATCTCATCTATAACACTAGAGGTCTACTTATGGGGCCCTACATGATGTGAGTCACATGGTGACAGGGATGCCCGAATTCAAAAATAGCATGAAGGTACATGTGTGAGATGAACCAAAGAAAAATATTACAAGGGGACCATTCCCCCTTATGTAGTAGGTCCACATGTTTGGAACAACCCAAGGGGTTTGAGATCATGATCCGGGAATCTCATGTATATATTTGGAAAAAATCCCTCTATGGCTTCAATAAGAACACCCTCAGCATAGTATGAAAGGATTGATAGTTTTCTAATGAAGCTGAGATTCGCTAAGAGTGAAAACAATATAAACTATTGCTTGTAGGTTGTGGATAGTAGACCTCTCATATCGGCACCTTCTAAGGATGACTTATTTCTCATAGATGCAAACCCTCTCATTTATAGAAGTAAGAGGAAGTTGGATTCGAGATGTGGAAAGGTAAACTGCAAGCCCATGACTACCTCGAGGATCTTAACTTTGAGAAGTTATATGGTAGTGATGCTAGACCATATTTGGGAAATTCTTGTGAGTTTCATAAACTCATTCGTGTTGATGTTCTTGGTGAGTTTTTCAGTTGGCATGATGAGATCATATATGGTTGAGCCTCACTCGATTGGTGCCAAGAATATTTTGAGATATCTTCAAGGCACAATCTCTCATGAATTGAGATACACTCCCAGAAATGTGAAGCTGCATGATTATTCGAATGCTCACTAGGCAGGTAGTGTGGAGGATTGCAAGAGCACTTCTGAGTGCTAGTTTTCTTTGGATTCTGCTTTGATATTATGGATGAGTAGGAAGCAGAAGAAAGTTTCTATAAGCACCACTGAGGCTGAATACATCGCTATGAGTATGATCTAGTGTGAAGCTGCATCATTGTGGAAGCTCTTTACTGAGTCGTTTGTACACATGATGGATACCACCATGATCTTCTGTGTCAATGAGGAGGGGATTCGATTGTTTAGGAGTCTCATATTTTATGATTTCTTGAGCAGATAGACATCAAAAACTACCTTATCATGGATATGGTACATCGATGAGCGAGAAGGCTCTGCATTGAGACTAATGTACATGTCCTAGACATTCTATCAAATCCTCAGGGAATGGTCAAATTTGTCATGTTATTTAACGAATTGGAGTTTTTGAGAGACCCTCTTATGTTGCATGCATTGAGCTCTCAGAGCTCTGTGGGCTTGGGGTACTTACTCCAGGAACACGGGACCATAGGGGGACTCACCCTCCCCTACTAGTGTGCTGTCTATAGGTTGAATGGCTCAGCCTTCCTATGTGATACCCTGAGGCCACTTAGGGAGAGGATGAATGGTTCTAGTGTTGAGGCATCCTACCCATGTAGTTTTGGACTCATGGGAATTACCTCTCATCTATCCAATGAGCACAGAAATGGGGTTATAGACCATAGTAGTACTATCGATGGATGCATCATTGTAACTACCATACTCCCTATGCTAGGATGACCTCCATTGCTCTAGGATCAATGAAACTCGTATGGGATAAGTATTAGTGGTTTAAGACCCTCTCTTGTGGTAGAACTAACTTCAGGTGAGTACAGAATGGTATGAGACATTCTTCTTCATGGTTCAGCAAAGGAGAACACAGTGGAGTAGAGCTTAGGAGAGTAGAGCAAGTCAATAGAGTAGAGCATAGGAGAGGAGAGTAGGGAACTTATGCGAGAGATAGTATAGTGTGACATATGGGTCATCAGATGGAGTTCTCCCTATTTGACAGGGAGTGTTAAAATTGGAAACTATGGACAAACTCCATGTGGGTCATCTTATTTATTGAAGCTCATATTTTTCTTAGATCCCTCTAATCTAGAGGTGTAGGATTGATCTAAAGATCATCCTATTCAGATAAGTATTCATGGAGTCATGAATTTATCTTTGTTATAAGACAATTTGTCAAGGTAGGGGAGCAACCAAATAAACCTGAGATGTGCTCAACATTTTAGTATAAAAGGAGTCATTTCAACACACACTTCTATCTTGATTTCTCTCCATTTATCTTCGGTTTTAGTGGAAGAGAAATCTAGGAGTGGAAGCCCTAGACTTTGGAGGAAAGAGGACTAAGGGAGCTACCGTAGAGATGATGCCCTAGCAAGGAAAGCACATTCCTAAGGAAGATAACCTAGTAGTCCTAACTGATGCCCAGCCACACTGTGCCCTAATCCAAGTAGAGGAAGTCATGTTGTGAAGGAGATAACCCTAATTTGGAGGCAAGGGAACTATGTCTTAGCGACATCAAAGGAAGGCTTAACAACGTGAAAATGCATGTTTCATGATCTTTTGGAGGGCTGAATTTGTCATAACGAGGCCCATATTACTCCCTAAAGGGCTAAGACAACGAAAGGTTGTTGCATAGTGGGTGGAGGAGATTTTAGGTGCCCAAATCTAGGTAAAGGGCACTGTAGACTATTGTGGGTAAGGGGCAGCCCTATGAACTCTTTGGACGACAATGGTTTGAGTGGGATGTAGGTGGAAGGGGAGGTTTGTGGTAGGCCACAAACCTAGCAAATCCAAAGCAAGGCATCATGAAGATGTATGGGAGACACCACTTCTACAAGGGTAGGGAGCAGTCTAGAAGGTTTGTTTTAGTATGTCATCAAGGGTTATTACAGCACTCAAATATGCCCTAACTAGCAATAGCGGGACAACACTGTAGCTGTACATAGAAGCAATGGTTCATGGTGGATACATAGAGAGAAAGTACATGTTATATAAGGCCTAGCAATGCCAACAATGCCAAAAGTGGAATAGCAGTGTTGTTGTACATAGAAGCAATGGTTCATGGTGCTACAAACTCATTGGAAACCACAATGATGGGCCACCAGCATATTGGGACAACAACATGTTAGGACCAACAACACAATGATTAGGATAGCTATGACATTATGTAGCATTTACATAATAGGACATCAACAACAACAAGGTGCAACAAGCATAGTACTACAAGCATATTGGGACAACAATATGGTATTTGGTGTAGCAAGTACACAAAGCAGCAATGGTGCAGCAAGCACAATGGGTGACAAGGCAGTGGCACAACACTGGGACAAAGTGCAGCATAAGGTAGGTCCAGCATTGTGATGATGGGTACAACATGGTGCAACAATGATAGGTGAAGGAGACAATGATAGGTGAAGGAGTGGTTGGAGAAGCAGTGGCACAAGGTTCAGCAGTGCTAAACACTGGGACAATAGTGCAGTATAAGGTAGGTCTAGCATTGTGATGATGGGTGTGCAGCACCTTGAGGTGCATCATGATGACTAGATGCATCAGATGAAGCAACATTTCTTCAAATGATCTCATGTATCATCTTCTTAGAGATTCTATGCTCTTGACTTCTATTGTAAATGTACTATATCTATCTCTCTGCTGAACTATTGAAGAACAATATAAAAAGAATTGATCAAGGGTTTCCCCACATTGGGGTTCGTCCTAGCCACACATATTGTGTACTTTTGTCTTGGCTTGTCTTCTACTATTTATGTTTATGTTCTATCTCCATTTTACTTTAATGTTGATGGGATTCCTAATCTGGAAAAGATTTTAATGTTGATGTGCAAAAGATATTGACCTAACTATTAAAATTAAATAAATTGCTCTAAGCATAGAACATACCTAAAATTAACATAACCTAAATGAGGCTCTTAAATATTATAAATGCCTTAAATTGTAAGCCTATCATAGGCCTTCTTTGTGCACCTTTGTATAGGGTTGTTGTAATTAGTGCTAACCCATGTCATGTCATGTAATGATGTCACCAATCCCAAAATTTGTTCCTTTTTTCTTCTCAAGTTTACACCATGCTATTGTTCATACATTTGTTTGGCCCCCTTTAGCATGTCCTCCCTAGAAAAAAGATTACATTGCAAATTATTTTATGAGAATTTCTATTTTCTTGATAACTCACCCAACAATGATCCTTCTTATGCCTACTACAAGTGGAATCTATACACTTCCAAGCAAAAAAACAATCTTGTTTTCCAGCAAAATAAACTGCACAAATATCCTTCTCTCATTGTAATGTTAGTAAAACATATCACATCTTAGAAATTAGGCAAGACAGAAAGATATTGAAATTTAGTATAATCATGCCTTTGATGGCATACTATGTTATTTTTGGTATCAATGTTGATAATTTACTGAAACATGTATTACTTTCACACCATCATCTTTGTTTTGTAGAACCCATATTTAACTAGGATGCAATTACTTCATATTATGTAAAGTGATTTTTTAAAATACATGGTAAGTAAAGTGATTTTTTGAAAACACATGTCTTAGCACAGAACAATTTGATTTTTGGATTCCCCTATTGACCTTCTCCTGTTCACTATAATCTTTGTGTGAGTGCCTTAATTCACCGGACAAATTGACTTAGTTAAAATTATTGGTTGGAATATTGGGTGAATTCTCAAATGCTAATGCATAGTGCAGCTCTAAGTTGATTCTTTAAATGCTTAGGGTAGATATATATAAAAAAAGGTGGCATAACCCAGGTTTCGATAGCAATTGTAGTGACTAGGATAAATGGTTACATAATATATGATTTGCTCATATTATATATATTTGGTCTTTTCCTACAACAATCACTTTGCACTAAAATTCCTACACACCAGATGTCTTCTAACTAAGTTTTAGACTCATTCACCTAATGGCATCCACCTTTGCAAACATACCACTGTATATTTTTGGTACAAGTACAAGATCTGTTTTGATTCCATGTATTTTTGATATTGTGTACGAATTAGTAGAAATAAGGTGCATTTGACTATGTTGGACTTTACTATTGACATTATAAACAAAGTCTTCAAACCATATACAAAAGGTTTTTTATTTTTTTTGTTCTCCCCAAAAATCTGTTCTTGAAACTTTAGTCTTGCAACACCTATTCTCTCATCATCCCAGTGATGTTGTTCCAAATTCCACTTGCAAAGTGATAACGTAGTGTTTGATGCATTGCCCGTATGCATTGTAGTCCAAACTCGTGCATTTTTCTTCATGCAAGTAAAATCATATAGAAAAATATATAGGTCTGTCATATTTGTTGTAATATTAAAAATACTTTGCAATCGCCATGTGCTCCAACCACTGCTACACAAGCATTGCATGTTGCCCCTATTGATCATCTGCAAGTGCAGGAGAATTCCAAAGGCGAACATAATAATTACATAATGATAATGAAATATGAATCCCAGGGGTGAACTAGCTTGTAGTTTCATGCAAGCTACATTGAACCAAAGTTACCAATGATTGATGGCAGGAATTTCTTTCTAGCAACATTTCGACAATTTGTATCAAATATATTCAATTCTCTTGCATGACATCCAATATCAATACAGTTAAAACTACCCAAAAATGTAGTTGAATTTCCTAATTTAGGATCATCACACAGTGAACCCCGTCTAACTGAAATTAGGAGCAGGATCCCATGCCGTTCTGAGATACATGACAATTGAGCTTGATTATTTTTCCTTTGATAGAAACCTTATAAATGAATGAATCCAGGATGCATGGATATCCTCAAACCGTCTCAAATCTTTGAACTGGCTCAGGCGCATGTCAGAAGCGAAGACCTCTAGCCGAAAGTACCCCATATTATCGGATTAAGGTCTCTTACAGCTGCAAAGAGAAAAATACCTTGAGTGAAATGTATTAATTACTTAACATATCGAATAACATCTCAAACTGGCTATTTGTGCCATGGAGTTTGGGATTTCTCATAGCACCAACGGCATTGAGTTTGGATTTGGCAAAACAATTTTTTCTTGGGGGAATGGTATAAAAATCATGTCGTTTCCATAGACCAGTGTTAACTCCATCGTTTATGAAATTCATCTAGCCATTCACAACATATTAGAGAGTTTTAGACAATGGTTCTCAAAATGGATTTACAATTCCAACTCAAATAGGAAACGAATTACATGATCATGTATTAATTGACAACAACTGGCGTGACACCTTCAATTTGCGTCTTAATTAACAAACAACTGGTGTAACACCTTCATGCAGATACCGATTTTGAGCATACACAGAAACCATTGAATGATATGCGAATTATGAAATTTGTCAAAAAACCCTTCCATACATGACTACAAGTAAATTCTCTACATTGAGATTTGAATCCAATCCCTTCCCAACAACAAAACCATGTAACGGTTGATCTCTTTGCAGATTTACCAAAAGCACACATGCCTCGATTGCACTCACCATGGTGATTGAGTCTGACCCCATGTTCCTCAGCCGCATTCGATGAAAAGCATCAAGGCATCCTCAACAAATCCATTCTGAACATATCCTAGAAACATGGTTGACAACAGATTAAATTCCGTTCAAACATTTTGTCATGAAATTGAAGGAGAAATGTGTTCATTGCTAAAATGAATATCAAGGGTAGAAGGATTTGTTTTGAATTCGAAGGGTTTTGGATTTCGCAAATGCACACAGGCCTGGATTGCACTCACCATGATGATTGAGTCCGGCCCCATGTTCCTCAGCATTCGTTGAAAAGCATCAAGGCATCCTCCGCAAATCTGTTCTGAACATACCTAGAAGCATGGTTGGCAAGAGATTAAATTCCGTTCAAACATTTTGTCATGATTGTTAAAATGAATATCAAGGGTTTTTGTCATGATTGTGAAAATGAATCTCGAGGGTGGAAGGATTTGTTTTGAATTCGAAGACTATCAAGAAGAGCGACGATGAAGAGATCAAGATGCACATGGTATTGCGACGTCCCTTGGTATTAATCAATTTGATTTACAGAGAGACCATATTATATTCAGGTTTGCATTATGTATATGAAAATAAGTAAACCCTATACAAAAATGGCATTTCAAAACCAATTTTAGATGTGGGAATGGAGCTGCTTGCCGTAAGCCTACACTATAAGACTTGAGTTTAGAGAATTCCAAGAAACCACCTTTGCTCGAGATATTGTGAGAAACGATTTATAACCATACATTGCAAATTTCATTTCTATGTTGCTTTTGGTCCATGCAAGCTCATCATGGTAACCTAAGCTCTCTAATACCACAGCTAACATCCCTAACATCCCAACCATCCATAAGTGACTCAACTCACACAAGTTCCCACATTTGTAACATGGTCTTAAAAAAAATAATTTAACCAAAACATAAATCAATGAGCACGGACCAAACGGAGGAGGCAAGCGTTAGGGATCAAGCACGCACCACACGAAGTAGGCAAGCACTCGGCAAGCATCCCACCTTTGCATACAGAACCTCGGGTCACTTCAACCGGCCACCTTTGCATACAGAACCTCGGGTCACTTCAACCGGCCAGCAGCTTAAGGCTGGATTGTTGCAGAAACAGACTGGGATAAGAAACCGGCTTTCTCACTTGCTTAAACTTAGATCTGCCTGCCCTCTACCTGCCGCCTTTGAAACTGATCTTGATGCTCACCTGCAGCAATTTTGGTGTGTAGGCCGATCGAAACCCTGCATCATATTTACTAACCTAGCATACATCATATTTACAAACTTGACATATATGTCTCCACAAGATGGCCTCAAAAATATATAACATAGATACTTAGGCATGCATGCAAACATAATAACTTTAGATTATATATTGTTGGAGCTATTTAAAAAAAAAAAAACTTTGTAATGTATTTCATATGTAAGTGTTCCAACCCCCTCTATATGCTTTGAGCAAAGTTCATTTATAGTCAACAAGTTTTGACATTCAATAAATTTTTAAACAAATTCAAAGTTTATTAAAGCTGTGAAAAAAAACATTAAAGTGAATATTTTGAAAATAAAAAATAATATTTAATTTTTTAAATGTAAATTGGTTTTTTTTAATTGGGAGATGACTATTTTTATATGTTTTTTAATTAAATTGTTAGATATAAAAATTATATTAAAACATAACAATTCTAAAAAAAATTATATTCACCAAATGGCATAATAATTTAGAATTTTTTACAATACCATAGGCTAATACCATTGTTAATCAATACAACATGGTCAAAATCTATAACTCTTTTCAAAATCAAAATATTTATAAAATATTTTGATTTAATTTAATTTTATAACAAATTTTAAATTAAAACTTAATAGAGGATTCTTAACCATTGGTATTTACCCTATTTTACAATAGATATTATTAACTTATAAATCAGTTTTATTACAATATCATGTGCTAATACCATTATCAATACCATTTGCCTAAAAACTATAACTCATTTCAAAATGAAAATATTTAATAAATAATTTTATTTTATAACATTTTACTTTACATTCATTTAAACAAATTCTATGAATTTATTAAGTTTTTATACTAATATTTTATATTATATTAATTTAAAATATGTTAAATTAAGTTTTAATTAAGTGTTCATAAAAAGAATAAGAGCTTGGATTAAAAAACAGACAGGGATAACCTAACAATAACAGAGGTTGATGACATATTAATACCATATAAAAAAAGAGACTGATAACATAAATAACAAACAGACACGGATAACGTAACAATAACAGACGCTGATGACCTATTAATACCGTTAAAAAAAAGACACTGATAACATAAATAACAACACAGCTACTGCTGGAATGTATGTCCAGACATTATTGATCGTTAAAAGTACCAGATCCATCATCTATTTATCCTTGAAATAAAACTACCAGATCCGTCAACTATTTATCTTTAAAACTACCAGAACCATTATCAGGGTTTTGCTTCTGTTGGGGAGTGTCGTTTTCCTTCTCCTCTGGTTCATGAGGGTTCTGCGTTTGCTGCACACTGGTGTCTGACTTCTCTTGCCCATTGGTGTCTGACTTCTCTTGCTCATTGGTGTCATGCTTCTTTGCCTCAGAGATGCCATCTCCCTCACTAGAATTTTGCCTCTCTTCCTCCTTCACTTCCTGCTGCCGTAACCTCTTGTTCCCTTGATTTTCAGGCAGATGCATTTCCCGCTTTCCAGCGCGCTCCTTCGCCTCCCCATCTAATTCTACGCTTCCACCGTCATCAAATGACCGTCTGCGACCACATATGGGACATGTTGTCCCGCTATTGTCGCCGCCACCACCACCAGAGGGAGGCCGAGGATCTATAATAGACGATTGAGGGGGCAGCGCAGTGGGAGGCAGATTAACATATAGCTGCGCAATAAGCTCGCCGTTGCGGTAGTAGCGGAAGCGGAAGTTAGGTCCATATTAGTCAATGACATTTTGGAAATAAGAACCGTCCACCTGATGCACCGAGTCAGTCTGATTGGTTAATGCATCAATCGACAGGTGCAAATATAACTGGCCAAGAATGTAATTTCCTGAACCGTCGCCAATGTCCAAATACGACTCATACGACTCATTCCATGGGGATCCATAATCATTTTCCCCATCTCCATGGCCATGGCCATCACGATCACTATCACCATCCCGATCATCTTCCCTATCTCCATGGCCATCGCCATCAGTATCACTATTATCTCTATTACCATTCTCATCACGATCATCCCCAGCTTCTTCCCCATAGCCATAGCCATAGCCATCGCCATAGCCATCGCCATCCCAGTCCCCAACACCATTATTGATATCTTCATCGCCGCCATCACCATCCTCACAATTGTCACCATCTCCATAACTTGAATACTCTTCGTTATTTTCCTCGTGGTCGTGGCCATGGCCATAATCACTATAACTATGATCACCTCCAATATGCTCACCCTCACCTCCCACTCTTGGCAAGATCGGAGGAGGATGGGAATCATCTGAATCTTCAGACATGTTTTCATCCTCACAATTGTCATCATCTCCATAACCTGAATATTCTTCGTTATTTTCCTAGTGGTCCTCGCCATGGCCATAATCACTATAACTATGATCACGTCCAACATGCTCACCCTCACCTCCCACTTTTGGCAAGATCGGAGGAGGATGTGAATCATCTGAATCTTCAGACTCGGTACTTTCGGAGTCCGGATCCTCAAGAATGTGTTCATCCGTCTCCGTACTTTCAGTGTCAGAATACTCATGAAAGGTCTCGGTACTTTCTGTTAAATTTATAATTTCACTGCCCGCGCGGACCAGCAGTCAACGGCAACTCAAAACCACCGAATCAAACCATAAACCGCCGGTAAGCCATCGCACCACCCTTCAGCGTAAAGTGGTTTCCGGACATCTACTCCTGTTCGATATGCGTTCGATTGAAGAAATCGCTCTCCGCCGTTCGATTCCCAGGAAAGTACTCCGCAGTTTAATCTGTCCAAAGTACATACGGGTCTGATTAAAAAAATTAATACAGCGTGGACCATACGTTGTGGACCATACCTCATATTAATGTTATGTCATATGTTTGGTAATGTTTTCTTAAATGTTTTCATACGGCGAATTAAATTGGAGTATGGGTAAGTCTTTTTAATATATGTTTTATAAAAACGTTGACCCATTTTTCTTTGTTATGTATTATCGCACGGGGAGAACTAAAATATGTGGGGCTCGCAGCAGCCAATAAAAAATACCATGGATTGTAATTTGATGTGATGTGTGTGAGTTGCAAACGGGGAAGAGCTGAAGCCTGTTCGCAGCAGCGAACGAAAACTAGGAAAGTGACAGAGCTTACATTTGTTTAGTAATGTAAAAAAATGTGAATTCGCAGCAGCGAATGCAAAACGCAGAGATTAATTTTGTATTGCAGGGGAGGAATGCACAGAAGTGCATAAATATTTTTGGGTTTGTAATGTAAAAGGTTTTATGCAGCAGAGTAATTTTGTTTGTAATGTAAGAAGTAAAAATTGCACAGCAGTGCAGGAGAAGGAGGAAAAGTAAATGAAGAAAACCAGTGGACAGTTTTGTTGAAAACCATGAATTGTTTCACACAGGTGAAAAGGTAAATCTGTAAATCCCTGTAAGTTTTGATTTCACACAGCAGTGAATGTAAATGAAATATTTACACACAGAGGTGTAAAATTTCATAGGAGGCAGAGTAACTTTTGTGTAAATGTTTTGGTGAATCCCTCTGAGTGAAAGAGGATGAATATGTCTCAGTCATTTTGTTTTAATGAATAGAAATCATTTTTATGGTGGTGGAATACTCTGTCTTGTGTAATTAATTTTAAAAAGACTTCTCTGTGCAAAAAAAAGATCCTGGTGTAAAGGAAACAGAGCATTGCCTCTGTGTTTTATATTTTGTAGTTTTGGTATTTTCCCATTGCAAACAAACATAGAAAAAAAAATACCCAACACTTTCGGAGTCCGGATCCTCAAGAATGTGTTCATCCGTCTCCGTACGTTCAGAGTCAGAATACTCAGGAATGGATTCTCTATCTTCATCATCACTTTCGCTGTGGCTTCTCGACGGAGATGAAGGATGGGAAGCCATAACTATGATGCACTCTAAACCCTCACTGTCTCCAGTTGCTCACGAATACTCCTCTCAAGCTGGAGTATTATTATCAACACCTATTGATACCACTCAGTTTCTCTTCTAATCCAGAGGACACCAGAGTTGCAAGGACATTGAATGGAACTAGTCTATTTATAGGTGTGGTTTGATAGCTCCTTTACTAAGGAAAGATTTAACCCAACCAAAAAACAAAAATAAAATATTATTACAGCTGGTTTAATCATCTATAAAATAGTTAATTATAAATACGGTTTAATTGCACCCACATAAAATTGTTTAATCCTTTAAAAAAAGGTAGTTGAAGAGAAGGGCTCAAGATTTAACCCAACCAAAAAACAAAACTAAAATATTATTACAGCTGGTTTAATCATCTATAAAATAGTTAATTATAAATGCGGTTTAATTGCACCCACATAAAATTGTTTAATCCTTTAAAAAAGGGTAGTTGAAGAGAAGGGCTCAATAAAAAATATTATTAAAGCAGATTTAATTATCTATAAAAAAATAATTAGTTATAAATATGGCTCAATACCACAGAAAAAAGGGTCCACAAATTAGTTATAAAATGGTTGTGTCATAAAAAGGTACCAGGAAAAAGGGCTTAATTGCCTAGATATAAAATAAAATGGCATATTTTTCCGGCTCAGAAAACAGTTTAATGGCATAAATATGGCTCAATTCCACAGGAAAAGTTTTAATGTCATAAATATGGCTCAACTCCACAAAAAAAGGTTCCACAAATTAGTTATAAAATGGTTGTGTCATAAAAAGGTACCAGGAAAAAGGGCTCAATTGCCTAGATATAAAATAAAATGGTATATTTTTCCAGCTCATAAAACAACTTAATGGGATAAAATTAATTTTAAAAATGGCTCAATTGCACCCACATAAAATGGTTTAATCCTAAAATGGGTTGCTCAGTTAAAAAAAATTATTTCCGACAGGTTTAACTATTTATAAAAATAGTTAATTATAAATATGGCCCAATTGTGCCCACATAAAATGGTTTAGTCATAAAAAGGTGGCCGAAAAAAAGGCCTCAATTGGGCAAATATAATATAAAATAAAATGACATAATTATCCCACTCAAAACACAACTTAATAGCATACAATTAATAGCCCACTTAACCTAGTAAGGTTGGGATTTGAACCATAGCAAAATTAGCTAGAGGCTTAATACCATAAACACTAAATTGATATTTATCCTATTAAACTAGAAATTTCAACATCCATAAATGTTCATTAAAGATTCTCCATTACCAGAAATGGCTATATAATATAAAAGATGGGGATTTAGAAATAATGTCTAGTCAAAATAGGTAGTATTGTTTAATAATTCTTCTAAAGTGAACTTTCAACATCTATAAATGTTCATTAAAGATTCTCCATTACCAGAAATGGCTATATAATATAGAAGATGGGGATTTGAATTTGATTAAAAAATAGAAATAATGTTTAGTCAAAATAGGTAGTATTGTTTAATGCTTCTTCTAAAGTGAATTACTTCACTGATCATTATTATTGCAAGAGAATATAATTCAATATTATGATATTAATGAGTATCTTTATACATTCATGAATATTTTTTCAACTATCCCTTATTATTATATTATTGATTACTCATTACATGGTGTAGTGTTTCATTTTTAGGGTCACATTATATCTATTTTGTAGTTAGGTACACATGACAATTTTTTTTCATATGTTTTATCCTCAAAAATTGGGAGAAGAAGTCATAGAAGCACTAAATAAAATCAGTTATTTTAAGTAGTTTTCAAGTATTTAAAGTTTGAGGAGAAAATATAAATTGATCATAACTTTCATTACCCTTTCCTCATTGGCTATTAAGAACCTAATTATGAAACCACACTCTATACTAAAATTAAATATTTTATTATTAAGTTATGGAGTGTTCTAGTACAGAGTAGGAGGAATTGGGGATTGCCAAAAGTCTCTTGAATTCTGGTAAAAAAAAAATCAATTTTTTTTGTAAATACAATGTTTGAATCATGTTTTTGATGGTGTAAATGGACTCAACCCCATCAAAAATGTCTAATGTACCTAAAAATATGATTATTACAGCTTGGATTTACATTTTTTCAAAATATGGCATGAATTTCCATAAAAAAAGCATAATTTTAAGGGCAAAAAAACATAAGTTTTAGACTACATCTGAAGGTATGGGTTAACGGTCTATAAAAATGTTCCAATTGACCTAAAATAAAAGAGTTTAATCATCCTAGTAAAAAATGCTCAATTTGGAGGATATGATATAAAATGGATTAATTATCGAAAGAAAAGAGCTCAATAGCATAAGATGGCCCACTTAATCTAGAAACTTTGGGATTTGAACCCTAGCTAAAGTCCCTAGAGGTTCAATTCCCAAAAATAACTAACATAAACATGAACATGGTTCAATGTAATTCATATAAAATGGTTTAATCATGCTAGAAAAAAGCTTACAATTAAGAAGATATAATATAAAAAGACATAGTTATCTTACTCATTAAAAGCTCAATGGTATAAAAAGGCCTCAACAAAGTGGGATTCCCCATAAAAGTGGGATTTGATTCCGAGAGGCCCAATTCCATAAAATGGTCCATAAAATTGCATAATTTCCAGCTCAAAAAAGTTTCAATGGCATAAATGGTCCGGAATATAAAATTGCATAATTTCCCGCTCAAAAAAGGCTCAATGGCATGAAATGGCCCACTCAACTTAGCACAATTGTGATTTGAACCCTAGCTAAGTTAGGTGGAGGCTTAATCCTATAAAGTGGTCCATTTATTATTAGAGAATGAATTCACATTTCTATTATTAAATTAGAAATACCATAATATGGTCCACTTAACCTAGCAAAGTTGGGATTTGAATCCTAGTTAAAGTAGTTGTAGCCTTAATTCCTAAAATTTTCCATTTATTATTAGGCAATGAATGGATATATATTGTATTAAAATTTGATAATAACTTTTTAAATGATTCCTTGATTTTCTATTATGATCCTATTTATGTAATGTCATAGAGTATGTGGACCTATCTAGTGGCACTATTTTGAACACCACAAGCCACACTCTAAAAAAAACTTCCATTATTAAAGCATGGCTTAAATATCTATAAAGTAATTCAATTCAACCCAAATAGAATGGTTTAATTATCCTAGAAGAAAGTGCATAATTACACCGGATATAATATAAAATGGCATAATTATCCTACTCAATAAAATATCAATCTTATAAAATGGGGGAGAAAAATGGGATTTGAACCCAAGCTTGAGGCTTAATTCCATAAAATGGTCTATAATATAAAATGGCATAATTATCCAACTCAAAAAATGCTCAATGGCATAAAATGGCACATTCACCCTAGCACAATTGTGATTTGAACCCTAGCTAAATTAGGTGGAGGCTTAATCTTATAAAATGGTCCATTTATTATTAGAGAATGAATTCATATTTATATTATTAAATTAGAAATACCATAATATGGCCCATATAACCTAACAAAGTTGGGATTTGAATCCTAGTTAAATTAACTCTAGCCTTAACTCCATAAACTGATCCATTTATTATTAGACAATGAATGGATATATATTGTATTAAACATTCATAATAACTTTTTAAATGGTTCCTTCATTTGCTCTTATGATCCTATTATGTAATGTCATAGAGTATATGGACGTATCTAGGGGCACTATTTTGAAAACAGCAAGCCACAATCTAAAAAAGAAAAAAAACTTCCATTATTAAAGCATGACTTAAATATCTACAAAATAATTCAGTTCAACCCAAATAAAATGGTTTAATCATCCTAGAAAAATGACACAATTACAAATATCTCATAGAAAATGCATAATTATCCTACTCAATAAAATCTCAATCTCACAAAAGGGTTGGAAAAAAATGGATTTGAACCAAGGCTTAATTCCATAAAATGGTCTATAATATAAAATGGCATAATTATCCTATTCAATAAAATCTCAATCTTAAAGAGTGGGATTTGAACCCAAGGTCAATGCTTAACTCCATAACATAATTATCCCACTAAAAAGGGCTCAATGGCATAAAATGACCCACTTAACCCATCATAATTGGGATTTTAACCCAAGTTAAATTAGGTGGAGGCTTAATTCTATAAAATGGTCCATTTATTGTTAGACAATGAATTCATATTTATACTATTAAATTAGAAATACCATAAAATGGCCCACTTAACCTAGCAAAGATGGGATTTGAATCCTACTTAAACTAGCTCTAGCCTTAATTCCATAAAATGGTCCATTTATTATTAGACAATGAATGGATATATATCCTATTAAATTGTAAATTCATAATCCTTTATTTTCTATTATGATCCT
Organism: Pinus taeda; assembly: GCA_000404065.3. NCBI lineage: Eukaryota > Viridiplantae > Streptophyta > Pinopsida > Pinales > Pinaceae > Pinus > Pinus taeda. The sequence continues at coordinate 123,492 of APFE030887392.1, read as the reverse complement.
ATTTATGTAATGTCATAAAGTATGTAGATATATCTATTAGCACTAGTTTGAACACCACAAACAACACTCTTAAAAAAAAAAAAAACTGCCATTATTAAAGCATGACATAACTATGTGTAAAATAATTCAATTCAACCGACATAAAATGGTTTAATTATCCTAGTAATATCTAAGTTGCAATATAAACATGCTCAATGTAACTTACATAAAATGGTTTAATCATCCTAGAAAAAATGGCACATTTACAAGGATATAATATAAAATGGCATCATTATCCTACTCAATAAAATCTCAATGGTATAAAAGGGCGAGAGCACAATGGGATTTAAACCCAAGAGGCTTAATTCCATAAAATGGTTTATAATATAAAATGGCTTAATTATCCCACTCAAAAAAGGCTCAATGGCATAAAATTAGCTAGAGGCTTAATTATGTAAAGTGGCCAATTTATTATTAGACAATGACTGGATATATATCCTATTAAATAGTAAATTGATAATAACTTTTTAAACGCTTCCTTGATTTGATATTATGATCCTATTTATGTAATGTGATAAAGTCTGTGGATCTGTGTATTGGCACTATTTTGAACACCACACACCACACTATAAAAAAAAACTTTCATTATTAAAGCATGACTTAACTATCTATAAAATAATTCAATTAGACCCACATAAAATGGTTTAATAATCTTAGTAAAAATATCTAAGTTGCAATATAAACACGTTCAATGTAACTCACATAAAATGGTTTGATCATCCTAGAAAAATTGGCACAATTACAAGGATATAATATAAAATGACATAATTATCCTACTCAATAAAATAACAATGGTGTAAAAGGGCCTTAGTACGGTGGTATTTGAACCCAAGCTCAAGGCTTAATTCCATTAAATTTTCTATGACATAAAATCACTTATTTATCCATTGAATAAAGGTTCTATGGCATAAAATGACCCACTTAAATTAGCAAAATTGGGATTTGAACATGATCCAAAATGGATCTAGAATAAACTTCTAAGTCTAAAGATGTTCCTCACAGAGGAAAATGAAAGTCAAGGGCTACTCTTGGAAATAGTCCCATTGCATAGTTCTCTTCATTCTGAATCTATTGCAATTTGAATGGGCTAAAATGGACTTTGGATGAAGAAGTTATCGTATAAAGATGATTGCCATTATCCTTTGAAAACGAGGCAAATTCTTATAAGAATGGGCTTAAGGCCTTATATGGAAATATCGCATTGGAGAAAGCCAAATAGTGCGCTATCAGAGAAAACCTTTGAAATAGTGTGATTGCGATGGTGCAATCAAATGTTAGCCATTGGATCAGGTGTGCAAATCAACGGTCAAGAGTTGATCGGCGATCAACGATCGGCATAGTCAAAGGGAAGACCCCTGTGGTCGTTGTGACAATGATATTGCGATATGTAAATTGCGATAATGTGATGAAACGTTAGCCATAGGATCGGAAAAGGGGATAAACACTCTAGATTGGATCGACGGATCAACGATTGATGATATTGGCGATCAGTGATCGCCAAATCCCCGATACAAAGGGCCAATGCAATAACAATATGTGATGTTCGATATTAGCCATGAGATCGAGGAGTCAGAGCAATGGTCATGATCTGATTTGAGCCATCGAAGATTGAATCCCATATGATAAAGGTTAGACCCGATAAAATTATGGACGCGATTTCATAAATTTTGAAGTCTGGTTTATGCGAATTGCTTTGTATTTCCATGTATTTGGGTTTTGACCCTGCGACAATGTGATTGCAATATTATGACCAAAGGCAGACCCAATAAGGATTATAGACATGATTCTATATAATTTGAAATCTAAGATTTCGAATTTTCTATGCATTCCTTTGTATTTTGGTTTTTGGCCACAGTGCCTATGCGATTGCTATTTGCGATGGAAAGACAGACCTGAAGGGTTTATAGAACGGATTCTATAATATTTTAAGTCTAGTTAAACACCCATGATGTGTTTTGCGTGCATTTCTTGTGTATTTCTATTATTTGGCTATTTCAGCTAGAGGAAGGAAAAACGACCAGGTTGCCCGTGCCCGCCGATTCCTTTCCATTGTAAATGGATTCTTGTGGTGAACAGTGAGGTTTTCCATGATGGAGGACTATAACCGATGTGTTACAAAAACAAAGAGAGAACAATTGATAGGGGACTGCTGGAGGTTGTTGAGATTCGCTTGGAGGTCGAGTGAACCACTGATAACACAGAGAGCATAATTAACACAGTAGTTGAAGGTTGTTGAGCTTCGCTTGGAAGTCGAGCGATCCATGACAACACAGAGAGAGCACCATTGACTAGAGGTCGCTGAAAAGGTCATTGGAAGGTTGTTGAGAGTCGCTTGGTGGTCAAGCGAACTATAGAGGTAAGCAAAGGCCAAGAGAAGCTCAAAGAGCCAAGAGCCAGAGTGAGAGATGAGAGCCAAAGCGAGAGCTAGCATCAGAGCCGGAGCAAGAGCCAGAGCTAGAGCCAAGAGCCAGAGCCATAGCGAGAGTCGAGAGCCAAGAGTGAGAGGGAGAGCCAAAGCTGAGAGCTAGAGCCAAGAGCCAAAGCCAGATCCAGAGCTAGAGCCAAGAGCCAGAGCTAGAGCCAGAGCCAGAGCCAAGAGCGAGAGTGAGAGCCAGAGCTAAGAGCCAGAGCCAGAGCTAGAGCCAAAGTGAAATCCAAAGCCAAAAAGCCTAAGAGCTTCAGAGCCAAGGATAAGATGGTATTCTAAGCCCATTGCTTTATTTGTAAATGAATGGAGTTGAGTGTGGATCTTGTAAAATAATTAAGCCATAATTCCAAAGAGCCTAATTGAGTTGATTAGAGCTCAAGGAGATGTAACCCAAGAGGTTTGGGTGAACTCCATATTAAAATTTTTGTCTCATTCATTTGCTTATTTGCTACATTGTATTTGTTGTTACGTGTGTTTTACATCAGCATAAGCAAATATACGTAAGCACCTAAACAGTTAAAAAGAGAAATAAAATCATACACCTATTTCAAGCATTATTAATTCCGCAATTGGTTAATCATAAGATCCTGGGAATATATAAGCTTTGGAGTGGGAGAGGTTCTTGTAAGCTTGACAAGAATCCTTAAGGTCCCCATTTCAGATCAGGTGGTATTAAAGCCTAAGGATGATAAACCCCACCTTCAAAGAAGGTGATATCAAAGCTTAAGTTATACCAGTGCAGGTGATATCATGATGCTTGATTGATCAAAGCAGGTTGCTTGATACATAGCAATCTATTTCCTTTATTGTTTGGAAGGTGTTTAAACAATAATGGATTGATTGTATGTTTGTTTGTAAACTAACTATTGTGTGAGTTTGCAGAAGTGAAAGCTAATGATAGCTAAGTCCAGGAGAGGACAAGAAGGAAGAAGGGTTGAAGGCATTCTTCTTATCCCAAAGGACCTCAAGGCAATCCTTGAATCACAAGAGGTTTGTTGCAAAAGGTTGCTTGAATAAGCTCTTTGTTAATCTTGTTTGAAGTTCTTTTGTTCATTTTGATAATGACAACTTCTACAACTGAGTCCTCAAATTCCTCCTTCATCACAAGATTCTTTGATGAGGACACCAAGCAATACTTGTTCATCTTAATGCACATGATGAGAGAAATGTATGAGGATGGAAGGAAGAACATCATAGTTAGAGAGCAGTTGAATTTGATGAAGGAAGAGAAGTAGTTTCTGTCTCACAAATTGTAGGAAATGGAGAGACAACTTCATATTGCAAATATGAACCTAAAAAGGATGCATGAGTTGGAGACGCAGCTCTTTGTTGCAAATGAATCCTTAGCCAAGTATCAACTTCAAGAAGAGGTAAATAATTCCAATTTGTCTTCTATTTCCTCTAAGAATGCTTATATTCGTTCTTTTGAAAAACATACGAGAGGCAAAGGTTCCAAGTTAATGTCCAAGATGGGCTATGAAGGAAAAGGCTTGGGCAAACATGCACAAGGTATTGTTGAGCCAATAATGGTTGATGAAAGGCCTAAGTATTTGGGTCTTGGCTATGGATAGTCTTATGGAGAAAATTCCAAAGCTATCATGAAGGCCATTGAAACAGTTCCAAGAAGGAGTTTCATTGCAGGTCTTCAACCTCAAGAATGTGAAGATTCTATTCGTGGAGAATGAAGCAACTTGAAACATCATTCGCACGATGCAAGTGTTCATAAGAATACACTTGAATTGGAGAGTTGTGAAAACTCTGACAGCCTTGAAGAGATTGATGGTGTTCCAAAGAGAGCTACTTATTCATTCAATTCACCTCCTCATGAAGGCAATAAAGGTGAAAAAGAAAGGTATAAATCTGGTTCTTAATACATTCCTTTTGATTGTGTTAAGCATGATAAATTTCCATATAAGCATGGGAAAATAATTTCTTGTTCCTTTTCTGGTTTGGATAACCATATTGTTTCTAGATGTTGGAAGAGAATGACCACATATAAGAAACGTTTGAAGGAAAGGAAGCAAGAAGCCAAAGGTCCATTGGAAAAAGTAAATCATGTTGTCAAGAGGATGCACATGTATTGCGCTTACTGCCATAAGCAAGGACATGTTGCTGCAAAATGTTGGACTCTCGATCCAACAATTCTTCCACAAAAGTTGAAGAAGGTGGAAAGAGAAAATGGCAGAAATGGAAAGGAAGTTTCCATGATTGATGTGTTTCATGATGATTCACATATTGATGCTGATGTGCAGACAAAGGTAGCACCTTTGAAATGGATTGGTAAGAAATGGTTAGAGTTCTTATCCAATTAAGGTTGCATGTATTTTTGCATCTATTTTCATTCTTTGTTATTGGAATGCAAGTTGCAGGATTTTACCAAGAAGTTGAATGGAAAACCTGAGTAGGAGACTCATTTTATTACTACAACATTATATTTCAACTAAGCTTCGAAAGTACACTCTGCTTAAGTGAAAGTTGAAGGATGAAATGCATGCAAAAGCTTGATATGCATGAACATAGGGATGTTGGTGATTTCCTTCTATTTGAACATGTATGTGTGATTAACTTGAAGGGTTGATTTCTTTGTTGTAAACATGCATGTAATATTGACTTGGGAAAAGTTGATTTGGTCTCCAAGATGGAGATAATGATGAAGTGTTTCAGCTTTTGAAAAAGAGTCCTAAAGGTCTTTTTCAACATGCTTGAATTGAAGGGTCAATTGTTTAAAGGAATGTTTTGTGGGCTTGTTATCTAGTCCATCATTTGTATGCAGATATAAGTCATGGAAGTGTTCACAAGATGTGAAATCTATTTCTTTTTTTGAAGCGGGAGTTTAGGCCATCAAGTTGTTGTCTATAATCATGTTGTTGTTAACAGTTGTTGTTGACAGTATGTCAAACAGGTAAAAATGAAAATTAGATCAATAATATGTAACATCACATTGGTTTGAGACACCTTGGATCAATGATTAGGGTAGAGAAGTTCAAACTACCTTCTGTGACCTTCTTAGTAGGAGTTCTGCATGAAGTCAAGGAGGAAGACAGTTTTTCCTAGGAGTACGAGCACATCGAGGAAGGAAGTGGTCAAATGTTTTGGTTCAGATGCACTATGAAAGGAAAGTGTATGAAGGATGAGAGAAGATGGTGATGTACTCTCATCTACTATTCAAATCAGTATATCAGACATTTGGAGACCAAACGATTTTTAATGGGAAGGCATGAGCCAAAATGGATCTAGAATAGACTTCTAAGTCTAAAGATGTTCCTCATAGAGGAAAGTGAAAGTCAAGGGCTGCTCTTGGAAATAGTGTCATTTCATATATCTCTTCATTCTAAATCTACTGCAATTTGAATCAGATAAAATGGACTTCTGATGAAGAAGTTATCGTAGAAAGAGTATTACCATTGTCCTATGAAAATGAGGCAAATTCTTATAAAAATGGGCTTAAGGCCTTATATGAAAATATCGCATCAGAGAAAGCAAAATGGTGAGATATTGAAGCTGAACTTTGAAATAGTGTGATTGTGATGTTGTGATCAAACATGAGCCGTTGGATCAGGTATGCAGATCAACGGTTAGGAGTTGATAGGCGATCAACAATCGGCACAGTCAAAGGAAAGACCCCAGGGGCCATTACAACAATGATATTGCAATATGCCAATTGTGATAATGCGATGAAACCTCAACCATCAGATCGTCAAAGGGGATCAATGGTCTATATTGGATCAGCGGATTGGCAATCGGTAATATCGGCGATCAACATTCAACGAGTCCCCAATACAAAGGGACAATGCGATAGCGATATGCGATGTGTGATATCAACCATCGGATCGAGGAGTCAGATCAATGATCAGGGTCTAATTATAGTAATCAGAGATCGGATCCCATACGATAAAGGACAGACTTGATAAAATTATGGACTCGATTTCATAAATTTTGAAATCCGGTTTATACGAATTTCTTTGTATTTCCGTGTATTTGGGTTTTGACCTTGCGACAATGTGATTGCGGTATTAGGACCAAAGGCGGACCCGATAAGGATTATAGACATGATTCTATATAATTTGAAATCCAGATACTGGATTTTCTATGTATTCCTTTGTATTTGGGTTTTTGGCCATAACGCCTATGCTATTGCGATTTGCGATGGAAAGGACTCGAATAGTTTATAGAGCCGATTCTATAATCTTTGAAGTCAAGTTAAATGCCCATGATGTGTTTTGCATGTGTTTCCTATGTATTTATGTTATTTGGCTATTTCGGCTAGAGGAAGGCAAAACGATCGGGTTGCCTGTGCCCACTGGTTCCTTTCCATTGTAAACAGATTCTTGTGGTGAACAATCCCATTTTCCATGATGGAGGACTATAACCGATGTGTTATAAAAACCTAGAGAGCATAATTGATAGGGGACTGTTGGAGGTTGTTGAGATTCGCTTGGAGGTCGAACGAACCACTAATAACATAGAGATCACAATTGACAAGGCAACTGAAGGTTGCTGAGATTCGCTTGGAGGTTTAGCGAACCACTGATAACACACAGAGAGCACCATTGACCAAAGGTCACTTAAAAGGTCGCTCGAAGGTTGTTGAGAGTCACTTGGAGGTTGAGCGAACTATAGAGGCACGCAGAGGCCGAGAGAAGCTCAAAGAGCCAAGAGCCATAACAAGAGCTGAGATCCAAAGCTAGAGCCAGTGTTAGAGCTAGAGTGAGAGCCAGAGCCAGAGGCAAGAGCCAGAACCAGAGCCAGAGCTGAGAGCCAAGAGCGAGAGGAGGAGCTAGAGACGAGAGCCAAAGTGAGAGCCAGAGCCAGAGCCAAGAGCCAGAGCTAGAGCCAGAGCTGAGAGCCAAAGCCGAGAGCCAGAGCGAGAGCCAGAGCCAGAGCCAGAGCCAAAGCCACAGCCGAGAGCCAAAGCCAGAGCTAGAGCAGGAGCTAGAGCCAGAAAGCCTGAGAGCCTCAGAGCTAGGGATAAGATGGTATTCTAAGCCCATTGTTTTAGTTGTAAACGAATGGAGTTGAGCGTGGAGCTTGTAAAATAATTAAGACATAATCTCAAAGAGCCCAATTGATTTGATTAGAGCTCAAGGAGACATAGCCCAAGAGGTTTGGGTGAACTCGATATTAAACTTGTTGTCTCATGTGTTTGCTTATTTTATGCATTATATTTACTTTTATCTATGTTTTACATCAGCATAAGCAAACATACATAAGCGCCTAAACAATTAAAGACAAATGAAAGCATACACCTATTTCAAGCATTATTAATTCCGCAATTGGTTAATCATAAGAACTTGGGAATATATAAGCTTTGGAGTGGGAGAGGTTCTTGTAAGCTTGACAAGAAGCCTTAAGGTCCCCATTTCAGATCAGAACACTAGCTAAATTAACTTGAGGCTTAATTCTATAAAATGGTTCATTTATTATTAGATAATGAATTCATATTTATGGTATTAAATTAGAAATGCAATAAAATGGTCCACTTAACCTATTGGTGGTAGAACATGAATAAACTATTCCACCCTTTCCCACATTAATTCATCAATCCTGGTGTGTACAACTTTCAAGGTAACGCGCAAGGTATATGCAGGGGCAAGGTTACAATATTACCTCAACCAAGGATTCGTGGCTAAGGATAAAAGCATCGTTGTAGGAGTAATTAGAAATAAATTTTAGAACTTAAAAGGAATTCAGAATAATCAATAAATCTCTATAAGAGCAATAAGGAATTAACACACAATAATGAAAACAACACACATAAAATAAATATGCACCACCTCATTAGAAGAGTGAGCTGAACTCTTTGATTAGGGTTGCGTTAACTCACAGCTAAGAAGAGAACACCAGCTTGCTTGTATTGATTAATATGTAAAGATTTGTTACAATATATGCCTCTGTGCCACTAACCCTTTGCACAGGAATAAAAACCGTTTTATAAAAATACACAGGAATGAAATATTCCCTAAAACATCACAACTAATGCCCAAATTGATCTGTAATAGATTTAAGACACTTAATAAGGTATTATAGACTCATGTCCATGGAGCTGTCTATGTTATTTTATGCAACGGATCAATAAGATTGTGAAATATACAGACACTGAAGAAGCTAAAGAAAACACAAGAAGCAAACATATTAACATAAGAAGTTTAATAAGGAGTTCACTCAATAGAATTAGGCTATGTCTCCTGTTCCAGCCTTTCAGTGGTGGCCTCTCTATTATGTTTTCAAGCATATTTTTACAATAGTGAGCTCAATTTGAGTCTCACTCAATAGATACAAATCAGCAAGAATGTACTTGGATCCCCCAAGTATTTGGAGTACACAGACTCTCCTTACCGAATCTTAACCGCTATTGGTCAAAATAGTATGAGTCCAATCTGGGACTCAATACATGACAGGCATATACAGAGGAGTTTTCTTGAACCTCTCAAACCTTCTCTAGAGTACACAAACTCTCTGACTCTCTCTGTCTCTATCTCTGGCTTGATGCTGCCTTTACTTCTGCGGGTCAGCTCGTCTTCTTCTCTTTGTTCTCTACTCTTAGCCTTCTTAACTTGCTTCCTACTTGCTCTGTTAGTTTGTGGTTTTAAAGCTAATCTGATCCCTCACTGTTTGTTTCCCCTGCCTCTGTCCATTCGAATTCCTCTGTCCTGCGTCATCAGTCACTATATAACACCTCACAAGGAGGTGGCCACTAATTTCATAACGGATGAGTGTTAGTTCTTTTAGACATACTTGAAACGACCGTTATTTCTGTTTTCTCCAAGATTGCCCACGAAACATGCATCATCCATATCGGACTTCAAATCTTATACAACTCTATCCATTAACCTCATCAAGTCTGGTCATCCATCGGAATGCATCCCCACCGTTGATCTAGGGTTCCCAGATCCTACGGTCATCGTTCATATCAGGCGGCTAAGTCGCATGATGTTTACTCGTCTGATGTGAGCAGTTTTCTCTCTCTCCGCCGGGACGTGTGGTGATCGCTATGAGGCATCAGGCGGGACTCGGCCAAAACTGCTTACCACTCGAAGCCCTTCTAATATTCTGTTGATTTTTTTGTGGGACCCTGCTTCTATGGAATCAAAACGATATTTGTTGCATTTTATGATTTTTCGGGTCTCGGTGCTTGCAGTCTTTCCTTCTTTGAGGGGTTTGCCCTGTGATATGTGATTAGCAACTTATCGCTAATCACATATTAGAAACTACCTCTATTTCTCAAATGGCCTCTAGTTTTGCTAATTTTCCATAGTGTGTGTTACCATGGGCTGATGGTCTGTGTGCTTGACCGATGGTCCTCGTTGCTCTGCGCTGATCACAAATTGCAACTATTACAAGGATATCACTCATAAGCTTGATCTTTATAAGACTTTGAAATTTTGGCATCGATTTTTAAATAGTTCATGAAAGCTTAGAGTGTTTTAGGATCCAATTTGGATCACGACCTTCCCATTGAAAAAGCTTTTGGACCACCAAAAGTTGGTTTTTAAGCATCAATTAAGTGAGGGTATAGATTCCTTGCTTCCCCAATTTCTATCCATTTTGCACTACTTGGTTTTGAACCTTTGTTTCCAATCTTGAGGTACTCAACACCCCCTCTATGCGTAGTTCTCACCTTCCTATCCAAAACTGTATCTTCCTGCAATTCATTGAGATATTCACGCAATAGATCATCAATAGAAGGAAATTGGCTCTGCTCTTTGAGATCTTCAATCAATGAAGGTTCAAATAGTCTCAAGCTTTCTGCATTAACTACTGAATAGATGTGCATGTAAGCTAGAAAATCAAGGCGAAAGCCATTCTCACCAATTTTCTCAAGTATCTTGAAAGGTCCATACCTTATTGGCTTCAGCTTCTTACCTTCACCTTGCATTATGTCTTTGCTAATATACAACTAGACTTGATCGCCAACTTGGAAACTATGCTCAGTCTGATGCTTATCATGCCTTGCCCTGTACTTAGCTTAGCTCTTTTCCAACTGTTCCTACACTACCTAGTGAATTTCTTGGATTTGTTCAATGAACTTGGTTGCCTTGTCCACATCACTGTGTCCATCAACTGTTATGTCTTTCCAAAAGACAAAATCATAGGGAGACCTTGGTGTGAAAAGAAAATAGGTCTCAAAAGGAGATCTCTTTGTAGAATAATGTTTAGCATGGTTGTAAGCATGTTGCACATAACACAAATGTTCATCCCAGAGCTTGGGATGCTTGCTGCAATAGCCTCTGAGCAACTGGATCACGGTCTTGTTGACTACCTCTATTTGGCCATCCGTTTGTAGATGAAAAGCTATGCTCTTCTTCAATTTGGTGTCCATCAATTCCCACAGAATCGTCCAAAATTTCCTAACAAATCGGGAATATCGATTAGATACAATGGAAGTGGGTAATCCAAAATGAAGCCATACATTGAAAGAACAACTTTTTTGTTTGTTCAATTGTAATCTGTTTGTTACAAGGTATTAAAATACACATTTTGCTGAACCTATCCACAATAACATATAAATAGTCATGACCTTTCCTAAACCTAGGAAATCCCCCAAAAAAGTCCATGGAAACACTTTCCCAAGGATCAGAAGGAACTGGTAGTGGAGTGTACATGCCTAGTTTTCTATTGCTAGGCTTGCTTTTAGCACACATGGTACACCTTCTTACATATATAGAAACTGTCTCATTCATATTTGGCCAATAACAAAATCTTTGCAGCTATGTAGCTGTTTTACTTACACCAAAGTGACCTGATATTAGAGAAGTGTGTGCTTCTTGAATTATCTTTACTTTTTCAGTTTGAGGAATGCATAACTTTTCAAAATGATATAAGAGTTGGTCCTTAATATGATAATCCAATTCTTCTACTTTTTTGTCATGACTTAAAGTTGCATATACATCTTTAAAATCTATATATTGAGCATATTGTTCAATGTAGCTTTCATGCAATACTGAGTTATGCTTAAGTATAGTAGATGCATTTATGATTGGTCTGGACAACATATCTGAAACTTCATTGTGTATGCCCTTTTTATATCTGATGAATAGATGAAACTGTTGTAGGAAATCCATCCACCTATAGTGTCTTGATCGCTGCAACTTAGTTTGTGAGTGTAAATATTGAAGTGGTTGATGATCAGTATGTATAACTATCTCTTTGCCCATTCAATAATTTTTCCACTTGTTCACACTCTGTACTAATGCATACAATTCTTTATCATATGTGGGATAGTTAACTACTACATAATTAATTGTCTCAGAATGATAACATATGCGTTTACCATGCTGCATCAACAATACTCCCATGGCATAGTCATTGGCATATGTTTCAATCTCAAATGGTCTTTGAAGATTGGGCAATGCTAGTACTGGTGTTGTACTAGTCTTTTCTTTCAAGGTGTCGAAGGCTTTCTATTGTTTGCCTCCCCACTGAAACACCTTGTTCAATCCTATCAATGCTTGTAAAGGAGTTGCAATTAAGGAAAAGTTAGCGATAAACTTCCTTCAATATTGTGCTTCTCCTAGGAAGCTTCTAACTTCAGTAGAAAAATTGGGTTTAGGCTAGTTTAAAATGACTACAACCTTAGAGGGATCTATCTTCAATTCACGACCCCCTACTATATGACCCAAATAATTCAAAGACGTTTTCCCAAATTCACATTTTGATAATTTAACATAGAGATTTTCCCTTTTCAAAACATCTAGAGTCTACTTTACATGTTGCAAATGTTCTTCCCGTGTTTTACTAAAGACAAGAATGTCATCTAGATATATAATGAAAAAATCATCAATAAAAAGCCTAAGTACATCATTCATTACTGTCATGAAAGTAGCAGAAGCATTAGTTAAGCAAAAATGCATAACTAACCACTCATATAGTCCCTGCTTTGTTTTGAAAGTAGTCTTCCATGCATCTTGCTCTATGACTCTGACCTGATGGTAACCACTATGCAAATCCAACTTGGAAAAGTAAATAAATTCTTTGTACTAATCTAATAGATCATCTATGCGAGGAATGGGATAACAATTTTTAATAGTTATCTTCTTTAGTGCTCAGTAATCAATTCACATTCTCCATGAGCCATCTTTCTTTCTCACCAAGACAATTGGAGACCCACATGGTGATGTGCCAGGTCTTATGAACCCTTTTTCAAGCAGTGCCTATACCTGCTTCTTGATTTCTTCATTCTCTAAAGCAGACAACCTGCACATTCTGATGTTAGGCAATGGAGCATCTTGCTGCAAATTAATATCATGTACTATTTCTTTTTGGGATGGCAGACTTCTAGGTTCTTGAAATAGTAAATCATATTCTAAAACAATATTTTCTAAATCATCTTGTCCTTTAGCATTACAACCTTCAAATATATTGGTTTTATCAGGTTTCTTTTCCTTTACAACCATTAGTAAAAAATGTTTGCATGATTTATAATTCTTTTCATTTTCCCTGAGTTTATGAGAGTATAGTTATTCTTGAGTTTGTGAGCTCTTACAATATATTCTATTCCCTCTTTAACAAGTTGATACTTATTTTCTACTGTATAGAAAATTTCTTTTCTATCATACAAGTAAGGACTTCCTAAAACAATTCCACATACATCTAAGGGAATTACATCTAACTCAACCTCATATACAAATGATGAACCAATTGCAAACCTAAGTTTACATTGTCTAGTCACTTGTAGATTTGTTTTATCTTATAACCAACCTAATGGATATGGCTTTTTATGAGGCATGGTTAGTAATCCCAATTTCTTTACAATTGCTTCAAAAATTAAGTTTACTTGTGAGCCACTATCAAACAAAGTATCAATCTTTTGATGCTTGGGAATAACTCTAATATGAATAAGCTCACGAGTTCTTCCCTCATTTTCTTCACTATCAATAGTTTGTGCAGAATTACTAGTACATGCTTCATAATTTTTACCTTTTATACCTATGGCTGTGATCCTTGATTCATCCCCTGATTCTGACCCCAAATCCTTTTGGATAACTGCAGCAATATTCCTCTTTTTGCCATCGAACTTCTTGGATCTCAACTCAAATGCAGAATCCAACAATGTTCATCATCATGCCCATTATTCTTGTAGTGAGTGCACGAAGGTTTGGTCTTTTTTACTACACATGCCTTCCTCTCTTTCCATTTCTGCTTTCTCTTTTCCTTTTTCTTGCTTGCAGTGGGTTTTGATGATCCCCCAATCTTTGGGTTCACATTCTTGCCTCTAGCCTCTAGATGTGTAGCCTGAACAGATACATCATCTATGCTAGTGGGATTAAACATGAGAATGGTGTGCTTTAAATAGCTGTGTAGACCACCTATATACTTCAGTAGAGTTTCAGGTGAGTCTAACAAAATTCCTAGAATCAAAGCTCTTTTTCGAAATTCTTGGGTGTAACTTTGTACACTTTTCCCTTTCAATTGGCGAAGAGTTTTCCAACTCATCATAGCTTGCTACATATAAGCTAGTGGATATAATTTCTTTTTAATTGCAGAAACAAATTCACTCCAGACAGAAATAATTTTACCATGCTTCTTCAAGTCAGCTTGTGTTCAGCCTTCCCACCATACTAAGGCAGTTCCTCCAAGTTGTAGGCTACCCAATAGAATCTTACTTTTGTCTCGGTCAATGATCTGTACCCTGCAATACACATAAATCTGTCTAATCCAATTATCCATCTTCTTCGCATTCAACTCTCCATCATATATTGGAAAATCAAATTTAACATCTAATTTAATCAAGGATGCTTTCTTCTTTTTATTTTCAGGACTATCAGGAGGTGTGGGAATCTTTTCTTCTTTCCCTTTGCCTTCAAAATGGTCATTTAGGAGAGATTATTCTACTTCTTTGTTATGGGAAGTTGAAGAATATTCACTCTGACCCTTATTAAATACATTTCCTCTACCATGCCTCTCATGTTCATGAAACTATCCATGAACTGGGAGTCTAATTCCAAGGGACTTTCTTTTGACATTTTCCTCCTAGTATAGACTCTACCAATTTTTGGGTCAAATTCAACCAATTCTCCTTTTCCTAATTTAAGCTTTGATCTAGTTATCATTCACCAACAGAATCCAACACAAGCTTGTCTAACCTTAGCAACCTAATGCTCTGATACCACTTGATCTATAATCGATTTAAGATAGTTAATAAGGTATTATAGACTCATGTGCATAGAGGTGTCTATGTTCTTTTATGCAACGAATCGATAAGATTGCGAAATACACAGACACTGAAGCAGTTAAAGAAAACACAACAGGAAAACATATGAACACAAGAAGTTTAATAAGGAGTTCACCCAATACTCTTGGGCTACATCTCCTGGTCCATCCTTTCAGTGGTGGCCTCTCTATTATGTTTTCAAGCAGAGTTTTTACAACAGTGAGCTCAATTTGAGTCTCACTCAATAGATACAAATCAGCAAGAATGTAGTTGGATCCCCCAAGTATCTGGAGTACATAGACTCTCCTTACTGAATCTTGACCGCTATTGATCGCAATAGTATGAGTCCAATCTGGGACTCAATACATGATAGGCATATACAAAGGAGTTAGCTTGAACCTCTCAAACCTTCTCTAGAGTACATAGACTCTCTGACTCTATCTGTCTCTATCTCTGGCTCGATGCTGCATTTGCTTCTATAGGTCAACTCAGCTTCTTCTCTCTGTTCTCCGCTCTTAGCCTTCTTAACTCCCTTCCTGCTTGCTCTATCAGTTCATGGTTTTAAAGCTAATCTGCTCCCTGACTATTCATTTCCCCTACCTCTATTCGTTCGAATTCCTTTGTCTTGCCTCATCAGTCACTATATAATGCCTCACAGGGAGGTGGCTACCTATTTCATAATGGATGATTGTCAGTTCTCTTAGACATACTCAAAACAACCATTATTTCCTTTTGCTCCAAGATTGCCCACGAAATACACATCATCCATATCGGACTTCAAATCTTATACAACTCTACTTGTTAACCTCGTCAAGTCTGGTCATCCATCGGAACGCATCCCCGCCGTTGATCTGGGGGTCCCAAATTCTACTGTAATTGTTCATATCGGGTAACTAAGTCGCATGATGTTTACTCGTCCGATGTGAGTGGTTTTCTCTCTCTCTATCGGGACACGTGGCAATTGTTGTATGGCATCGGGTGAGATTGGGCCGAAACCACTTACCGCTCGAAGCCCTTCTGATATTCTGCTAGTTTTTTTGTGCGACCCTGCTTTTGATGGAATTATAACAATATCCGTTGCATTTTATGATTTTGCGGGTCCAGTTACTTGCAGTCTTTCGTTGTTTGAGGGGTTTTCCCTGCGATATGCATTTAGCAACTTGTCGCTAGTCGCATATCAGAAACTACCCCCGTTTCTCAAAATGGCCTCCGTTTTTGCTAATTTGTGATAGCATGCATTACCATGGGCCGATGGTCTACGCACTTGACCGATGGTCCTCATTGCTCCACGCTAATCACAAATTGCAACTGTTATGAGGATATCTCTGATAAGCTTGATCTTTATAAGACATTGAAATTTTGGCATCAATTTTTAAAGAGTTCACGAAAACTTAGAGAGTGTTTTAGGTTCCAATTTGGATCAGAAATATACAACAGTTCAGAAGAGCACTAATTTCCGAGAGAGCGAGAACAGAAAAGATCCAAAATATTCTTTGAAAGCAATTGCAAATTGGTTATGTTGTTTCCATGTTGATAAATAGCTATTGTAAATATAGGATCACTACTGAAAGTTGTGAAGGTGATACCCGTTCATCAGAATTTGTGGAAATAACAAGGTTTAGTAGTTCGCATAGGCCACATCCCCATGATGTTACTTCATCAATTAAATATTTCAAGAGACTTAGAAAGAAGGGTTATGTCATAGAGTTATCACAATAAATGCATATCATTTGGTGCAAAAAGGATGAAAGGATATATTAAAATATAAGGAAAATATAGCAAGATTTGGTGCCGAACATCTCCCCCTCAACTAGTCTTCTACATGCCCTCATGTAGCTCGCCACTTCTGTAGGTCTGGGTTAGAACTGTTGTAGTCACCATAGAGCTGGGTGAGATCATACTCATTTGCCATGTATGTTCTTGGTGGTTTTTACCCTTCTATGAGGAGAACATCCTTCCACCAATCGCCTAGTACATTGTAAGTTGGGGTATAATGTTGTGCTGACAACCAAATGATGGGGAACCTAAACCAGAGTCCCATCCACCAAACCCTGCATGTTTGGATGCATGATACATATCTCAGCACACGATTTAGTTCCCTTGCAAAAATTGGCATTCCAAAACGCTCCCTTTTCTTGACAGCTCTAGGTGACATCATCCACCACTTCTGACAACTATCAAGGTCCTCATCTTGAAACATGAATATTTGTTTGACACAAAGGTCGATACACCAACTTTTTATCCTTAGCATCCATTCACTATTTCCCTCAATCTCTAGAAAGGTGTTGTGCTTATTGTACATAGTCACGGACCGTTAATTCTCCCCTCTCATCATAAGAGAATTCATTTTTTGATTTGACTCAAACATATTAGAAGCCTTTTTCCACTTTATCTAGTTGATAGTATAGGAGGTGAGAGTCGTTAAATGAATATCCCCCACATATGTGACTGGATTAAATTATTTGTCACTACACAGGAAGTATCCATGCAAATAAAGCTCACACATCAAATTTTGGGTTACCAAATCATCGAATCTTAATATACGGAGGAATTATACATAGTCCTCAATCTCATGACTGACCTCCTTCTTAATACTTTCCAAACAGAAGAAAAGAAATTTCTCATGTAAGAACAAGGCATAACTAGAAGCAGGAGGGTGGCATGCCATTACCTGTTGTGCGAGGCTCAACATCTGTTCTTTTTCAGTCTTCAATTCGAGAACTTGCCCTTCTAACCATTCTAATTTGAGCTACTACTTTGCATAGCTCGATCATAATATGTCCACTCACTCTATATACTCAAAGTTAGTCTTGGATGACTACTCTTGGACACTTTTTTCCTTATTCTGATAATGGGCCATGGTGGACTTTCAAGTTTGAAACTCGGCTGTCAAAGAGAATTCATGGTTGTTGAACAAGTGCTTGATAGGATTTGTTTGAGTAGCAATAGAGGTCGTCGGCACATCATCTACCTATGTTGTTGCTTCGACCACTATGGCCTTAGGCTTCCTAGCCTACCATTTATACTTTATTACCTGCTTCTTGAGTCGATGCACTTGTTTTCTCAGCCTTCAAACCTTTCTTTTCAACTGCATTGTGTCCCTAAACTGCAGCTGATATTTCGTTTTAATGGGAGGCATCGTCTCCTTGCACAGTTCTATCCATTGCTCCTTAAAAACCACTTCATCCAGCCCTACGGTTCGTTCAATAGGTGGCAGATTACTCGGAGGAGTATCCACTGGATCTTCTACTGAATTCTCTATCTTTGGTTCCTCCCTCTCAAGAGAAATCTCTTCTTGTTTGACAACCAGCTCAACCAACCCTGCAGCTAGTTCAATAGGTGGTGGATCACTTGGAAGAGTATCCAGTGGTCCATCTATCAGGCCGTCCCTACTTGGTTCCCCTTTTTCGGGAGAATTGCTTGCTCTTTGACAATTAACACAACCGGCCCTGCAGCTAGTCTAGCAGTTGGTGGATCACCTGGAGGAGTATCCATAGGTACTTCTACCAGGCTCTCTTTACTTGGTCCTCCTATTTCAGAAGTAATTTCCTCTTCCTCCCTTTTGGGCTCCAAGGAATCTATTGTCTGAACAACACCTCCTTCATCCACTCACTATTCCCATACTACTACAAGGTGTTCCTCCTCCCTCTGTTCTTCCAAATGGCCTTGCTGATAATCAGCATCCAAGAGACTAACAGCGACTAAACCTTTAATTGACCCATTGAACTTTAAAATGGGAGGAATAAAAACCTCCTTTTCTGAGTGTCGGGGAGAATGAGTCACTCTCACTCCTCTTAGAATGGTGGCATAAAAAGAAGACTAAAAGATGTTTTCTCCCTAGTCTACATTAGCTCTATCTGTGACCTCAGGTTCCTTCCCTTCTCCTATGACAATTCTACTCTGGTCTCAGGCTTCCTCCTATGTTAACTCTTGTCCCACAGTTGACATTGATTCTTGTGCCATAGTGTCAACCTCAATACTCATCCTTCCACATTTCTCAAGATTGGATGGGTTCGTGGTGGTTCTTGTGTGGCACCACCACCCATATTTGACGCTTCCTGAGCAGATGGTGCTGACATTGTTTCCTTTCGTACTTCATTAATAAAAGTGGATTCTTGTACTAGTGTGTTAATCCTATCCATCGTGTACATAATTCCTTTCTCCATTAGCTCCATAGTCGAGGCTCGTTCTTGTGTAACAGCCTCAGCTGTAGCATTGATTGTTTGTTCTATCTCGAGCCTTTCCTGCTCCAGTTTCTCTTCTTCCATCGACTGTTGGTAAAGGCTTGTTCTTGCGTAACAGCCTCGACTATAGGACCAACTATTCCTTCCACTTGAAGCTTTGTTTCTTGCTCTAGTTGCTCTTCTTTCATCGCCTATGCACTCGGGGCTAGTTCTTGTATAACAGCCTCGGCTATAGGACCAACTGTTTCTTCCACTTCAAGCTCTCTTCCTTGCCTTGGTTCCTCTTACTCCATTTCCATATCTTTAGGTTCTTCTTGGTCCACGTATTCATCCTCTATTGGTTCTTCCTCCATTCTCTCTGGTTCCTCTTCTCTAGTAGCTATAACAGCTACTACTTCTTCTTATGTTGTTTCTCGAAACACCGTCCAAGGGATTTGAAGTCAGGTTAATGCATGCATGACTAGTAATCAAACCAGCCCATGATTGGTGATAACTGCTACAACCTGTCATGAACGCTAGGCAGACAATACCATCAATTGGAGGCTCTTAAGTGAAAAGAAAGGCATGTTTAGAGAGAAGATCTCTAACTGTTGAAATCGAAGACGAGATAACACCATGAAATGATACTTGAATATAGTGGTGTACCGTCCTTCACATGTTACGTATTTCATCACAAAACCCACTACATCACCCCATGGATGCGGCAATGAGTTCCAATCATACCCCTAGCCTTTCTAGATGATACTCTCATCGACCTGCATAAATACTTTAAGAAACTCTAGGAGGGAAGTCCTTCATGAAAACCAGTTATGTCCCTACTGAGGCAATCCACCAATTTCTGCAATAACCTCCTCTATGATAGGGATTTCTATCCCTCTGACCTAAGAGTTATCGCCATTCAAATTGAGTATGAATTCCACTACAATCCCCTCGTCGAATCCCTGCAACCTATTAAAATAAACGTCCCAACCTGCATTGATGAAAATATGCCACACCTCTCTATTGTTATGGACAAAGGTAGTATCCATTGGCTCGTGACGCACAACCAACCCACCCATTGATGTAGAAACAGTAACAATACTTGGATGTAGTCAGTTGGTGGTGGAGAGAGTAACAACAAGCAAATTACAATGATGGGTAACAACCTGGTGGGACGCGGGATAAAAAGCAGAAAAAGCGACTGGTAATTTTTTGAAAAACATAAAGAATTCTAGAAAATCATGGTAAATACGATAAAATAATTATGATAATTAATTTGTATGAATTGGAAAAGACCGATTGGTTATTGAATGTACGTAATTCAAATTCTAATGCATCAAAGTAATTATTACGAAATCATGGAATTTATGGGTGTACCGTTTGCACAGTATTTAATAATGATATATGATATGCCATTATTATGGTGGTAAATACGTCGTCATTTACTTATGACGGGACCCCCCAACTTAAGTGTAGCCATCCATGGTACGTATGTGTCTCATCGATGGAATATTTTAATTGAATCTGTAAGAGTCAATGGAGACGTACCTGGTGACCTAGCTGGTGGTGGAGTACGAAAGAGTAACCGATGGAGAAACAATAGTGATGAAGTAACAGCAGTAAGGGACTAACAACACCGATGGAGTCACAACACTGGCGAAGTAACAGCACTGGCGGAGTAAAAACAGCGATAGAGTAACAACACTAACGAAGTAACAATAGCGATGGAGTAACATCAGCAGCAAAGTAACATTAACAATGGAGTAACAGTTGCAGTGGAGTAACAATACCGATGGAGTAACAACAGCGGTGGAGTAATAGCACTAATGAAGTGACAACAACAATGGAGTAAAAATGTCCAACATTTAGAAAATTTTTTAGAACTAACAACAGTGGCGAAGTAACAACAACGGTGGAGTAACAATACTAATGGAGTAACAACACCGATAGAGTAACAACATCCAACATTTAGAAAAAATTTCAGGAGTAACAACAGTGGCAGAGTAACATCATCAACTGCTAGGAAAAAAAATTGTGAGCTCCTCCTCATCACATTTCGATCGTTACTCCTGGAAAAGACAAACAATTAAGTAGTAACATCATATATATATATATATATAATATATATTATATATATATATATATATATATTATATATATATATATATATATATATAATATATATATATATATATTATATATATGTAGATAGATAGATAGATATCTGCGTGTGTTTTATTTTTATTTGTTATTTTTTTTTAAGAAGAGAATGCATAGGAAGCATTCTCTGCACCAACAACCATCAAACCAGATTTATCAGAGAGATGTTTGATGAAGGAATCCTTAGAAGTTGGATGGTGGTATACTTTCAGATGGTGTCCATTCACTAAGAAGGAAGCATGAGTATCATCTGTTGTAACCAATCTGACTATTCCATTGTCAAACACATCATCCACTTCATAGGGTCCCATCTAGAGAGTGCAAAGCTTTCCTTTAAAATCTTTAAAACACGAGTCATAGAGAAATGCCCAATCACCTTTATGAAACACCTTATTGTTGATAAATTTATCATGCCATTTCATTCTCTGCTGTTAAATAGTAGTAATTTTCTAGACAACCAGTGAAAAAATTTCATCTAACTTGTTTAGTTATTCCAGCCAGTGTTTTTGGGCCTCTCATAAGTCTAATCCTACTTCCAAAGATTTTCTAAGTGTGATAATCTCAAATTCTATTGGAAACAAGGGCAATTTCCCATAGACTAACTCAAATGGTGAAAAACCATTTGTATTCTGACATGTTGTCTTGTTTGCCCAGAGTGCTAACGGAATTTTCTGGGACCAATCCCTACGATGGCTTGCTACAGTCTTTGTCAAGATATTTTCCAATACCTAGTTTGTACTTTCTACATATCCATTCACCTGGGGATGGTATGGAGTTCTCACCCTGTGTTTGACTCCATATTTCTACAAAAGCCTTGTTATCATGCTGGATGTGAAATATACCCCTCCATCTGAAATAATCTCCCTTGGAGTACCATATCGGGAAAAAATATCTTCAACAAGGAAGTCTGAAACCACCTATTTTGTTGCTTTCGCAACTGCTCTAGCTCCCATGCACTTAGTCACATAATGAGTGCAGACCAGAATGTGAACCTTTTGATGAGAAGGTGGGTTAAAAGGTCCAATAAAGTCAATTTCCCACTTTTAAAAAGGCTTGAAGACTACCTAGGGTTGTAATGGCATTTCATCTTATTTTCTAGGCTGCCCCATGCATTGACAATTATCACATCCTCGGACATAATCTCCAATATCCTGAAGGATAGAAGGCCAATAATATCCCATTTGCAACACTTTTTGGCCTATTCTTTTCTCTACAAAATGTCCTCCACAAGGGCCATCATGGGCAGCCTTTAATATCTCATACGTTTCATCCTCAGATACACATTGTTGAATCTATTGATCAACCCCTGTGTGAAAAAGGTATCCTACCATCCATGAATATTGGGTGCTATGATGAATAATTTTCTATTGTTCCCTATATGACAAGTGACGAGGTACTTTCCCTGTAGCAAGATAGTTAACAATATCTGCATACCACAGAGTGTTAGCAGAAATTGAAAAAAGGTGATCATCTGGAAAACTATATTCTATGGGTTTACTTTTAGCATTATTATATAGTCTAGACATAAAATTAGCAACCACATTATCCTTTCCTGGTTTATCTACTACGGGGATGTCAAATTTTTGAAGTAACAACAGCCATCCTGTAATACGACTACGAGTAATGGGTTTATTTATCAGATAAATGATTGTTGTGTGATTAGTGTGTACAAAGTTAGGATAATAGGTAATATAATGTGGAACATTTTAATGGCATAGATGACAACAAGGAATTAGTTCTCAGTCATTGTGTAGTTTAACTCGGCAGGAGCCGAGTTCTTACTAACCTAGTAAACTGCATATGGAACCTTGTCTAATTTCTATCCCAAAACTACTCCAACTAATATCTGAGAGGAATCATCATGGATATGAAATGGTAATTTCCAGTATGGCCCTTGAAGGATCGGAGCTCTACAATCAAGTTCCTTGACATTCACAAAGGCTGCATCACAATCATCTGTCCACACAAAATATGCATCTTTTGTCAATAAATGAAAAAGTGGATGTGATATCTTAGTAGAATTTTTTATAAAGCGCCTATAATAACCAACACAACTGATAAATAAATGTACCTGTGTGGCTGTTTTGGGGATTGGAAAGTGCAATATTACCTTTATCTTAGCTGGATCCATCCAAATTCGAGCAAATGAAAGCAATTGTCCAAAGACTATTCCTTCCTCCATCATCATGTCACACTTTATTGTACTCAAGGAGACATCTGTCCATTTACATCTTTCAAGAACTTTTTCTAGATGTTCCATCCCTTCTTTGAATTAATCCCCACATGGAGTAAAATAGTCCATATAAATTTCAACACTGTCATCTACCAGATGAGAGAAAATCCCTAAAATTACCCTTTGGAAAGTTACAGGCGGATTACAGAGGCCAAATGGAAGGACTCAGTATGCAAAAGTTCCCCAAGGGCATGTGAAAGTGGCTTTATCTTGATCATCAGGAGCTATCTGGATCTAGTTGTACCCACTAAATCCATCCAGGAAGGAGGAGAATTTATTCCTAGCCAAAGTATCCAAGACTTGGTTAATGAATGGTAAAGGGAAATGGTCTTTCTGTGTTTCCTTATTTATTTCTCTGTAATCTAGACATATTTTCCATTTACCATTTCCATAGCAACAATCACCATTGGGGAAACCCACTGGCTATCTAAAATGGGGTGGATAAATCCTACATCCAACATGTTTTGAATTTCTTCCTTGACAATGTTTTTCAGAGCGGAGTTCATCCTCCTCTCAGGCTGTCTCATAGGACAACAATCCTCCTTGATATATATATGATGGGTACATAGATTGGTAGGATTCCCCTTCATATCTATATCATCCCAGATGAAGGCTTATTTTCAATTTCGGAGAACATCTATGTCACATGGAATGAGTCAAGGTTGCGAAAAAGATCGACCTTCCTAGTATCTAAAGATATCTAGTGACAAGCAAGCCAATCAAAAACTATCTTTCTCTACATATGAAATTAAAAAAAAGGCAAACAAATGTTTTAGGCCTACCTTGGATCCAATGCAAGTTTGTGGAAGCCTCGCTCCCTTGCTCCAAATGAGCTTCCTTGAAGTGTAATTCTGCAAACACAAACAAGCAAACCAAATTAAATAGGACCTGAAAAGCCAATATCATAAAGCATATTCATCATAATGATCAAGGAGATTATGAAACAAACCACATAAGACAATTTGTTGAGAAAATGAATCTGATTGTATTAATTCAAATGAAAGAAGAACTTTACAACCTGTGCCTTGATGCTGTACAAGCTCCTCCCAGGGTCCGACAAGAAGTCTCCTCTACTTTGACAAGTTTCACTCATTTCCCAATGAAACCAAAAGGTATGTGATCTCTCCTCTCAAGTTTAACTAGGAAGTCCCAATTCCATCAGCATTTACCCTCAAAATGTTCATCTTCTAACCTCTCTAGCAACTGACCACCCAATGCCTTAATTTATAGTGCAATGGAGGGAAGTTACTAGGTCCTCCTTCAAAGGGATAAAGCCTTCCTTCAAAGGGATAGCTCCTCCTATCAAGGGATTAGCTCCTTCTCTTTTGGGATGCATGAACCACCTTGGAGCGAACAATCCACGTCAAAATCCTTCTAGAAACATCTAAAATTAACCCAAAAGTGAGTTTTTTAGGATAAACTTGCGCCTTTTTGACTTTTACAGGGGTACGCACCCACCCCTTTATAGACAGAGCGTGCAGGTACGCAGGTAATATGAACAAAGGGTGCGGGTCCGTAGGTAAAAGTAGGAGAAACTGTGGAACCAGAGTAATATTGATTTTCAATGTCTTTCTCTCATTTGCAAAGCTTGACATAAAGAGCTAAGGTCTGAGACTTGCTTAGGAGGCTAGTATAAGTGATGATAGACCTATACTGACTGCAAATAATCATGGTGACGATATTTTTATGTAACAGATTGCCCCCTAAAGTGCAAAGTCTGTAGTAGATGAGGATTTCATTTATCATTTAAGAAGAGTGAAGTACTTTATCATTTTGAGGATCATCTTGCGGAGAGCCCGGTTGGAACCTGTAAAAACATTCAAGTGTAAAATATATATATGAGATCATATCATCACTGAGGTAGGCATTCCCATACTCAGATCAAAACTAACTAGAAAACTAACTATTGCTCTGATATAGGAACGATCTTGTAATACATCATAAGTATAGACACAGTATGGACGCAGCCATCTGTTTATGAATAG